>WNWK01000026.1:0-190000 GCA_009830355.1 Cherax destructor
TGAAGCTCATTTATACACAGCTTTCCTAATATGAATGTTATTCCTGGCTTTGTCTCTGTAGATGCCCTCCTTTCTCATTACATCTTCCAATGCTCCAAATTTCAGAACACTTGTGAGAGTGATGAAGGACTTTGCCAGAATGGGTCAGTAGGCCTGCTTCAGTGTTCCTCCTTTATGTTCTTGTTGTTTATTGATCTTTATCTTTTCCTCTCCTTCCCCCTCCAAGTCGGCCTCCCCACCAAGGCAGGTTGCCCCAAAAAAGAAAGAAAATCCCCAAAAGAAAATACTTTCATAATCATTCAACACTTTCACCACACTCATACGTAATCACTGTTTGCAGAGGCATCAGATAACAGCTGAGAATAGTCCCTCCCAGCTGTCACTATCCCAGCCCCCTCCTTTAAAGTGCAGGCATTGTACTTCCCATATCCAGGACTCAAGTCCAACTAAATCAGTTTACTGGTTTCCTGAATCCTTCACAAAATGTTACCTTGCTCACACTCCAACAGCTCAGGTCCCAAAACCATCGTCTCCATTCACTCCTATCTAACACGCTCACACATGCTTGCTGGAAGTCCAACCCCCTCGCCCACAAAACCTCCTTTACCACCTCCCTCCAACCTTTAGGACGACCCCTACCCCCCTTCCTTTCCTTACAGGATTTATACGCTCTCCAAGTCATTCTACTTTGATCCATTCTCTCTAAATGACCAAACCACTTCAACAACCCCTCTTCAGCCCTCTTTACAAATACTTTTAGTAACTCCACCCCTTTCCCCTAATTTCCACATTCCAAATTTTTCTGCAAATATTTACTACACATTGCCCTTAGACAGGACATCTCCACTGCCTCCAGCCTCCTCCTTGCTGGCATTTGCAACCCATGCTTTCCTCTCCTTATCTTTTCTAATTTTCTATATTTTCTTTTTTCCTGTCTTCTCCCCTAAGTGGGTTTTGTTTTGCTGAGTTTTTGGTCCTACCCTATGGGCCATTAGCTCTCCTTCAGTGCTCCTCTTTCTCTTAGACTACCTCCACTGTTCTGCTACTACTGTTATATTCTTTTAAGTTCCCACCCTCTTCCACCTTTATTTTTATTACCACTAATACTTTCTTATTGCCACTTCTACCACTGTTGCACTACTTTTTCTTCTACACCACCACCACTCCCACCACTAATACTATTCCTTCTCTTGTTCCCTCCCTCCCTTCCCCGTATATATTCTGGCTCCTTTCCTTCGCACTTCTGTGTGACAGTTAATGGCCAAGTCAGACTGAAACGCCATCATAAGTGTGTCTCCTATGTGCACATTATTTGTGTATTGTATTTTTGTGTTCAGTAGTGACTCCAAAACCATCCATCATGGAAAATAATTATACTATCAGTCTCCCCTCACTTAAGACGTACTCGTTTACCAACGACTCGGAGTTACGACCGGCTCCCCCACGATTTAAAAAAAAAAAAAAAAAAATTGTATCCCATTTGGAGAATTTGGGGTCACGATTCAACCCTTCTTACAGCCACTCATACACTAGCTTATAAAGCCCAAGACACAATTTTAAAATTTTTAATTTTTATTGTTAAATAGTAACAAGATAGAAGGCAGCACACTTTATAAGTTTCGGCGACATTTAAAGCACTCAGAGCGATTCTTATTACATTGCAATAAATAAACCTTTCTTCTTCTTTCAACACGTCGGCCGTTTCCCACCGAGCGGGGTGGCCCAAAATGAAAAACGAAAGTTTCACTTTTACATTTAGTAATATATACAGGAGAAGGGGACAGCCCCTTGCTCCTCATTTTAGTTGCTTCTTACGACACGCATGGCTTACGGAGGAAGAATTCTGTTCCACTTCCCCATGGAGATAGAGGAAATAAGAACAAGAACTAGTAAGAAAATAGAAGAAAAACCCATAGGGTGTTGTATATATTTTGTATGAATGTGTAGTGTGACCTAAGTGTAGTAGAAGTAGCAAGATGTACCTGAAATCTTGCATATTTATGAGACAGAAAAAAGACAACAGCAATCCTACCATCATGTAAAACAATTACAGGCTTTTTGTTTTACACTCACTTGGCAGGACGTTAGTACTCCCTGGGTGGTTGCTGTCTACCAATACTACCTAGAAAATAAACCTTTATCTTTATTAATTACTATTATCATCATCAACAAATACCTTGTTCACTGAGTTTAATCATTTTTAATTGCTGCTGAGACACACACAATATAAACACACAGACGAACACACCAGCTGATCCCTTTACTGTGAATTCTTTTTACTTCTTCCATTTTCCTTCTTTTTTTCCTTCTTCCAAGTGCTGCTGCACTTATAACTATCTTGTACTATGGGGTGCACAATAGACATGCAGCAACACTTGGAAGAGGAAAAACAAGAAGAAAATGGATCAGAACAAAACCAGCTGATCAGGGATCAGCTGGTGAGTTCTGTGTGTTTACATTCCGTCTTTCTCGTGGCAGCTTAAGAAGCGAAATTATTATACTCAGTGAACAAGTTATACGATGGTGATAATAATAATAAAATACATATATAATTAATAATCACTCTGGGGCACTGTAAATGTCATATATATTCGATAAGCCTGTACAAAATACATATGACACAGGCGCACAGGCGTCAATATTCTAGTCGCCTTCTTACAGCCACTCAGCACTAGCTTTCACTGTCTCCAAATTTGCACTTTATTGTGCATCCCATAGTACAAGATGTCGGCAAAAAGGAAGATCTTGACTTCACCTAAAGGAAGTGCTAAGAAACAAAGGAAGGCTCTTGATCTTGAGGTGAAAATGAAGATTATAAACGGAGTATGAAGCTGGTAAGAAAGAAAGTGATAGCCGAGAGTTGCATCGACAGGATTTCAACCATGATAACTAGGCAGGGAAAGGCCTCATTCATGAAATGGATAAAGTCGCCCAAATTAATAAAACTGACATATATGGAGAGGTATTGGAGGATGAGCTGGGCTAGGGCTATACGAGAGAGGGGAGAAAGTGCCAGCAGTCTCAGTAACTCCTGCTTCACCATGACATTCGGACGTGGTGTAATGGCACTATAAAATATTGTATAATTACAGTATACTATTATATCAATACAGGTTATGTACTTATTTTATTCCAGAATAATATTAGGTATAACATAAATAATGTGGAAGCATGATAAAGATGCCCAAATTAATAAAAACTGACATTATATAAGAGGTATTGAAGGATGGAGGGCGAGATTGATAAATAAAAAAGGGACGCGACCATTATAGAAAACGTACCGCCTGAAGGGTAACTATAGAAGATCACTGACTTATGCAAAGACTGAAAAAGTGTTATTTTCTTTTTTTTTTTTTCAAGTAATAGCTATGTAAGCGTTTCCTGGAATAACTTGGAGTAAGTCATTGACCTATTTCATGTTGTATTACTGCTAATAATAAACAGATTGAAAGGAACTTCCCAACAAACATAAACTGAATGTTTTAATTTTGGGTGGTGACACTTTTGAAGTGTCAGTAATGGGTGATTCCTTGATTAGCGACGAAATCGTTTACCGACGGGGTCTTAGGCCCCTATCTCCGTCGTTAAGTGAGGAGAGACTGTACTTCATAAACGACGGACATTCGGCAGTAACATCAAGCCCTCCCCTTATTACTATTTTAATTAGAGGGTTCATTGCATTTACAATTTACACATTTCATCTAGCTTATCAGAGGCTGTATTTCTGGAATCCTTTGCTTTCCTAATGAAATTGTTTTGTAAATAATTCAGGAATTCACAAAAAAAAAATTCTCCTTTCAGACACGATTATTGGCTGCTCGCAGGCATTGTAACTCATGGGTATGGGCGCTGGCAAGATATTCAAAATGATATTCGGTTTGCCATCATCAATGAACCATTCAAGATGGATGTGGGCAAAGGGAACTTCTTAGAAATCAAGAACAAATTTCTGGCAAGAAGATTTAAGGTAAACTTATGATCTCTTAAAGGAAAGTATGTACATTCATCCTCTATATTAAAAAAAAAAAAAATTAAATTTGTTGGATTTTCCAATCACTAAATTTATTAATGTGTGTCAGTTACATATTTGTCTAGGCAGGAGTAGCTGTCATGCAAGTTCACTTGTCTAAAAGCTACTACTGTGCCATTGTTTAGAGTAGTTTAAACCCAAATAACCCACACATAGTGACTTTGTAAGTGGTCCAAGTCAGACTGAAACGTCGTCGTAAGCTCCTCTCTCCTACATGAGGGTTGTGTATTGTTCCAGCCACAACATTGTGTCTTTTTGTTCTTTTTCGTAGTTTATACCATTTTACCACCTTTATCCTATAGGAATGTCATTTTTAACCCTGCTCTGCTATTAAGTATTTTATCTCTGGCAAGATTACCAATAAGGAATAAAAGTCAATATAATATAGCTCAAACAATTGAAAGTTAACCCACAAATTTGAAATAAATCTTAGATGATGATTCTCTCTATCCTGGTCATTATCAAGTTGCTATTGAGGGGAAAAGAGAGGGAAGGTGGGTCAGAAGTCTAGTCAGGGCATAAGGAGGTGATGAGTCGGGTTAAGTTACATGTTTTTTTTTTTTCAACAAGTCGGCCGTCTCCCACCGAGGCAGGGTGACCCAAAAAGAAAGAAAATCCCCAAAAAGAAAATACTTTCATCATCATTCAACAACTTTCACCACACTCATACATAATCACTGTCTTTGCAGAGGAGCTCAGATACGAGAGCTGAGAATAGTCCCCAGCTGTCACTATCTCAGACCCCTCCTTTAACCCTTTCAGGGTCCAAGGGGGGTCTCCGAATCTCGTTCTCAGGGTCCATGAATTTCAAAAAAAAAAATTATTTTTTTCTTATGAAATGATAGTTTTCTTTTTATTTCTAAATCTAATAGGCTAAAAAATACATTTTTGCGATCAATACTCACCGAGATATAGAGAATTGAAGTTGACGAAAATGGAACCGGTGTCGGCAACATCGCCGACTGCCGGTCACCCGGTAATATTTTTTTTTCTTTCTTGGACTTGTTTTCTGATCGAATGTTTTTTTTTTTTTTGTTGCAAATAACTTTTATGGCCTGTGAGACCAATATAAGTGCTGTTTTTCAAATATTCACTCACTATTTATTACACAATATTCACATGAAGTTTCTTTCACTAATTTGTTTACACAATGTATTTACAAATTTTTACAATAACAAATATTAGTTATTTATATTGTTCAATCATATATATACATACATAGAGTCACTGGACATGTTTCTAGAAGTTCTGCAGCCTGTGGAAGTCTCTGAAACATGGTTCCATGCACAGTGGTGTTTCACATTCCACACACATAAAACGAGTGTCTTTACGTTGTTGTGGGCGTTTTTTTGTATGTGCACAGACAAAACACCTCTTCTAAGCCTTTTTCTTGCAAGCAGTAGCAGGCAGTTTTGTTAGGAAGTGTTCACCACCAAGCCTCAGACGAGAGGGTAGGTGTTGATGACTTGGTGTTGGGCGTGTTTCTATTGCAGGTGTTGCTCCTTGGTACTTGAATATTATTTGTCTGATGACAGACAAACAAAATTCGCCATATGGTGGTTTGTTTGTGGTCTTCAACTTATAGATATTATAAGCATTGAGCATGGTAATGTCCAGAATATGAAAAAAGAGTTTTATGTACCACTTGTAACTCTTGCGAACACAGTCTGCATGTCACATTTGTCCACTAATCGCATATTGAGAGTGTAGTCAATCACAGCTGCAGGTTTTAGAATTGGTTCATCGGTCTCTACTCACCCTGCCAGTGTCTGTCATTTCGTTAGGGTGAATAGATGACAACAGTGTGACATCTCGCTTGTCATGCCACCGAAATGCCATGATGTCATTACAGCAAACGCTTGCACCTGACCTCTACGAGTGCCTGCATTGAACCTTGGCATATGCTTACGATTTGCACGCACTGTACCGCAACATCTGTCAAGTTCACTCGCAAAAATCACTGAGGGAGGGGCTTGTGTACCAGTTATCAGTATATAATATATGCCCCTTACCAAGATATGGTTCCATCATTGTTCTAACCACATCACCAGAGATACCCAATAACCTCCTGGTATCTTGCAATGTATAACTTCCGTGTACACAATAATATCCACAATACCACTGGAGCAATCACAAAGCACAAACAACTTTATACCAAAGCGTTTCCTCTGCTTGTATATACTGCTTGAACGACAGTCTACCTTTGAACAGAATCAGTGACTCGTCAATAACAAGCTTCCTGAAGGGATAAAAATGCATATTGAATTTCTTTCAGATACAGAAACACATTTCTAATCTTATATAACCTATCGTTTCTGTCAGGGTGATTTTGTCTGAAAAGTGTAGCATCCTCAGCAGTAGCACAAATCGATTCACTGATATTATATCACTGAAACCTGGTGTTGAATCAGGCGGTCTGTCGACCAGTATGATTTGACACTGTGCTTATAAACATGAGGCATAGCATTATTGTGGCAAAGAACAAGTCTACATCTCAGCCACAGTTGCCTCTTTCCACCTGTTGAGGCGTGATGTTGGTGAAAGTATTGTGTTTGCCATGGTGTACTCGTAGTATCTGTTGCTTTCCCTGACAATAATATCCATCAGAGGTTCATCAAAGAATAATTCAAAGCATTCCAGTTCACTGGCATTGTTCCCAAGTGGACAAGATGGGCGTATTCCACATTGACTTTCATCAAACTGATGGGGACTGGGAATAAAATTGTCAGCTTCTGCCAATCCCAGGTGCGGTCTGCTTGTGGGTACTGGATATTTACAGGTGGTTGTGGGGTTGTGGAAGTGGAGGTTGTGGTTGTGGAAGTGGTGGTTGTGGGGGTTGGTGGGTGGGTGAGGGTTGCCTTTGTTGTAGCTAGCTGACTCAGCGGCGCGGTGCCAGCATGGTCCACTGCTGGTGCCTCGCGCCTGGCACCACCACCACTACCACTAACAGATGCTTGCGCATTTCTCATTCCAATTGCAACATATCATTGTCATTTTCACTATCACTTCCTGTTGTACTCCCACGGGATGTACTCCGAGATGTACTCCTTCCCTTGGAACAGCATATGGCACGCTACCAGAGCGCATATACCGTCAGATATACTGACGCTTCACTGAGAATATTCCACACCACTCTCGCTACTGGAACTGTTTTGAAGAGCTTGGAGTTCATATTCACTATCACTATCATCACCATTGCTCACATCAGAGTCTGGGATATGAGTAAATAACAGTTTCCTCTTTCGTTCTGGTACAATTGAGCGTGAACAAGATGCCACAGCACCGAGGTGGAGGGCTGAGGTCGCTGGGTTTTCCTCAATATTACCGGTATTATGATCATTAGTTTCGGTCACAACTGCCCAAAACCTTGAAACTCATCACCACTGACACTCCCATCGGTGTTAGAACTGTCACTGGGGAACAAAGTCCCATCGCCAAGGAGTGAGGAGTTTCTTATCGCCAGGAATGGTGAAAAATGTGTACTAACATGGCGTTCCCACAATGCACCACTGGCTCCCCGATTTTTTTCCTACTGCGCACACTGACCACGCAGACCCATTCTCTCACCACTAGGCCTACCAGCCATTTCGCCTTAATTTGAAGGCGCTAGAATTTATGCGTACTAGTACGTCAATAACCCAGCGCGTAAGTCGATCTAGTACGTCAATAACCCTGAAAGGGTTAAAGTGCAGGCATTGTACTTCCCATTTCCAGGACTCAAGTCCAACTAAATCAATTAACTGGTTTCCTGAATCCCTTCACAAAATGTTACCCTGCTCACACTCCAACAGATCGTCATGTCCCAAAAACCATTCGTCTCCATTCACTCCTATCTAACACGCTCACACATGCTTGCTGGAAGTCCAAGCCCTCGCCCACAAAACCTCCTTTACCCTTCCTCCAACCTTTTCTAGGACGACCCCTACTCCGCCTTCCTTCCCTACAGATTTATACGCTCTCCAAGTCATTCTACTTTGATCCATTCTCTCTAAATGACCAAACCACCTCAACAACCCCTCTTCAGCCCTCTGACAAATACTTTTAGTAACTCCACACCTTCTCCTAATTTCCACATTCCGAATTTTCTGCATAATATTTACACCACACATTGCCCTTAGACAGGACATCTCCACTGCCTCCAGCCTCTCCTCGCTGCAGCATTTGCAACCCATGCTTCACACCCATATAAGAGTGTTGGTACCACTATACTTTCGTACATTCCCTTCTTTGCCTCCATGGATAACGTTCTTTGTCTCCACAGATGACCTCAATGCACCACTCGCCTTTTTCCTTCATCAATTCTATGGTTAACCTCATCCTTCATAAACCCATCCGCTGACACATCAACTCCCAAATATCTGAAAACATTTACTTCTTCCATAATCCTCTCTCCAATGTGATGTCCAATTTTTCTTTATTTAAATCGTTTGATACCCTCATCACCTTACTCTTATCTATGTTCACTGTTAACTTTCTACCTTTACACACTCTCCCAAACTCGTCCACTAACCTTTGCAACTTTTCTTTAGAATCTCCCATAAGCACAGTATCATCAGCAAAAGTAACTGTGTCAACTCCCATTTTGCTTTAATTCTCCATAATTTAATCCCCACCTCTCCCCAACACCCTAGCATTTACTTCTTTTACAACCCCATCTATAAATATATTAAACAACCATGGTGACATTACACATCCCTGTCTAAGACCTACTTTTACCGGAAGTAATCTCCTCTCTCCTACACACCCTAACCTTAGCCTCACTATCCTCATAAAAACTCTTTACAGCCTTCAGTAACTTACTACCTATTCCATACACTTGAAACATTTGCCACATTGCTCCCTATCCACTCTATCATATGCCTTTTCTAAATCCATAAATGCAATAAAACTTCTCTACCTTTATCTAAATACTGTTCACATATATGCTTCACTGTAAACACTTGATCTACACATCCCTACCCACTCTAAAGCCTCTTGCTCATCTGCAATCCTACTCTCTGTCTTTCCTCTAATTCTTTCAATAATAACCCTGCCATACACTTTACCTGGTATACTCAGTAAACTACTTTTTTCAACACGTCTTATCCTTCCCTATAGGGTGCCCAAAATGAAACACGAAAGTTTCCTATTTTACATTTAGTAATATATACAGGAGAAGGGTTACTAGCCCCTGCTCCCAGCATGTTAGTCGCCTTACGACACGCATGGCTTACGGAGGAAGAATTCTTTTCCACTTCCCCATGGAGATAAGAGGAAATAAGAACAAGAACTAGTAAGAAAATAGAAGAAACCCAGAGGGGTGTGTGTATATACATATGCTTGTACATGAATGTGTAGTGACCTAAGTGTAAGTAGAAGTAACAAGACATACCTGAAATCTTGCATGTTTATGAGACAGATAAAAGACACCAGCAATCCTACCATCATGTAAAACAAATACAGGACTCAGTAAACTTATTCCCCTATAATTTTTACACTCTCTTTTATCCCCCTTCCCTTTATATAAAGGAACTATACATGCTCTCTGCCAATCCCTAGATACCTTCCCCTCTTTCATACATTTATTAAACAAAAATACCAACCACTCCAGCACTATATCCCCCTGCTTTTAACATTTCTGTCATGATCCCGTCAGTTCCAGCTGCTTTACCCCTTTCATTCTACATAATGCCTCACGCACCTCCCCCACACTCACATCCTGCTCTTCTTCACTCCTAAACTATGTTGTACCTCCCTGGCCAGTACATGAAATTACCGCCTCCCTTTTTTCATCGACATTTAAAAGTTTCTCAAAATATTCCCGCCATCTACCCAATACCTCCAGCTCCCCATCTACTAACTCCCCTACTCTGTTTTTAACTGACAAATCCATTTGTTCCCTAGGCTTTCTTACCTTGTTTATCTCACTCCAAAATTTTTCTTGTTTTCAGCAAAATTTCTTGACAGAGCCTCTCCCATTCTTTCATCCGCTCTTCTTTTGCACTCTCACCACTCTCTTCACCTTTCTTTTACTCTCCATATACTCTGCTCTTCTATTAACACTTCTGTTTTGTAAAAACCTCTCATAAGCTACCTTTTTCTTTTTTATCACACCCTTTACTTCTTCATTCCACCACTCGCTCTTCTTTCCTCCTGCACCCACCCTCCTATAGCCACAAACTTCTGCCCCACATTCTAATACTGCATTTTAAAACTATCCCAACTTCTTCAACCCCCCACTACTCATGCTTGCACTATCCCACCTTTCTGCCAATAGTTGCTTATATCTCACCCTAACTTCCTCCTCCCTTAGTTTATACACTTTTACCTCTCTCTTACTTGCTGTTGCCATTTTCTTTTTGTCCCATCTACCTTTTACTCTAACTGTAGCTACAACCAAATAATGATCTGATATATCTGTTGCCCCTCTATAAACATGTACATCCTGAAGCCTACCCATCAACCTTTTATCCACCAATACATAATCCAACAAACTACTTTCCTTATGTGCTATATCATACCTTGTATATTTATTTATCCTCTTTTTCATAAAATATGTATTACTTATTACCAAACCTCTTTCTACACATAGCTCAATTAATGGTTCCCCATTTACATTTACCCCTGGCACCCCAAATTTACCTACTACTCCCTCCACAACATTTTTATCCACTTTAGCATTAAGATCCCCAACCACAATTACTCTCTCACTTGATTCAAAACTCCCCACACTCAACATTTCCCAAAATCTCTCTCTCTCCTCTACACTTCTCTCTTCTCCAGGTTCATAAACACTTACTATAACCCACTTTTCACATCCAACCTTTATTTTACTCCACATAATCCTTACATGTGTTCTGATAATTAGTCTCTCAGATACTTTCATACTGGGAGAGGCAAGCAGCTACAGAATCAAAACTTAGGCTAAGATTAATTGTCTAGGGTCTGGTTCAACAAGAGGATTGCTATGGAGACTCAAGTGGGATTATTTTTTGAAGAGGGCAAGGTTGTGGTATGGCTTTTGTACTTAATTTGACAAAAAAAAGGGGTTTGTGTTAGCAAGGTGAGTATGTATTTACTCTTAAGTCTGTTGAAAAGTGGGTAACTGTGTAGAAATAAAGTCCTGTTTGGAAGATAGGGATTGGTAAGCATATAGTATATGGTTAGAACCAAGTATATAAAAGTGGAATTTTGAAAGTAAACCTGCAGTTTTCATAACTATTTTCAATGTATTTGACCAAAGTATCTAATATTAGTTTGTCTAGAACAGAGCCTAAGATTTTACATTAAATTTTTGCTGTTACTTAGATTAACTGAAATGCATTTTTTCCAGCTTCTCGAGCAAGCACTTGTAATTGAGGAACAACTAAGACGAGCTGCATTCCTCAACCTACAGCAGGACCCCCATCACCCAGCATGTACCCTAAATGCTCGCTTTGCTGAGGTGGAATGTTTGGCTGAGTCACACCAACACCTCAGCAAAGAGTCCCTTGCTGGCAACAAACCTGCCAATGCTGTGCTCAATAAGGTGAGATTACAAATCTTGATCTACACTCAGATGGTGGTTCTCTCTCTCTCCAAGCTGATCATTTCTCATCTTCCTCTTTTTCTTTTCTTTTTCCCTCTTGCTTTCTTTGTCAGCTCCATCCCTCCATCCCTTCATCCTTCTCTCCCTCCCTTGTAGTTCAAGACTACACATGCATTTCAGACTATTTCACATGTTCAGTATTATTTAAAATATTTCATGTTGTATTTTCATGTGATTTACTCCATTTGTACTGAAATGACCACAAATGGTAAGAATTAAAAAAAAAAAAACAAGTTCAGGAGTCTGGGATGTATTATCCACGTATTCTTCAGGAAAGTATAACTCAAGAATTCTTGAAATTCACTCTTCCATGAGGTTACTGAAATACTGTACTTGCCTATATGTAGCTGCAGGGGTTGAGTCTTAGCTCCTGGGCATGAATCTCGACTTCCTGTTTGGCAGATTCATTCATTCTCTCTGACCATCCCAAAACTAAAGAAATACTTCCTGACATCACTATCACTCGTTAGTTTCTTTTTAGCTTCTAGCTGTGCTCCCGAGTACCAATTTTCTGGCTCGCATACAGCCTGTCCCTGTCTGCCCTATCAGTTTTTTTTTAAGTATTTTGTATGTTATCGTGTCTTCCCTGGTTCTTTTGTCCACCAGGGTCATTAGATTCAATTCCTTTAGCCTTTTTGCAAAGCTCATACCCCTTAGCTCTGGAATTAGTCTTGTTGCATACTTCTGCTCTCCCCAGTTTCTTAACATGCTACCTCAGGTGTGGGTTCCATACTGGTTTTGCATACTCAAAGATGGGCCTGACATGTGTTGTATGAAGTCCCAGAAAGATTTTTTTGAGTTTCCTGAAGGCCACTTAGATTTACTAAGTAAGCATTGGCTGTAGAGGTTATTCAGTTGATGTGAGCCTTTGGGAAAATGCTAGGCATTATGCTCACCCCTAGGTCTTTATCGCTGAGTGAGGTCTGCAACCTCTGTTCCCTGAGACTATACACACTGTCTGGTCTTTTGTTCCCTTCCCTGATCTTCATGATCTTACATTGGCAGGGGGTTGAGTTCAAGCAACTACTTTTCTAACCATTCTTGTAGTTTGTACAGATTTATATGCAGCCTTTCTCTTGTCATATGTTTTTATTCTTCTTATCGGTGTCACATCACCAAAAAAGGATATATCCAACTCAATCCTGTCTGGAATATTCACATAACAAAAAACAGTACTGGCCCTACTACCAATCCTTACAGCATCCCCCTTGTTACACATTCCCATTCTAGTATCTTCCTGGACAATCACTCTTTGCCTCCTCCTAGGTACTCTTTGATCCACCGGAGTATATTTCCTATTATTCGTGCCTACACCTTTAGTTTTTGCTCTTCTCATCTAGGGTACTGTATCAAATACCGTCTCGCAGTCTGAGAAAATGAAATCCACCCAGTCCCCTCTCTCTCCTGTCTCACTTCTGTTACTTTGTCAAAGAATTCCAACAGATTGATAAGCCAAGATTTACTATCTTTGAACCCATGCTGGTTACTTTTTATGAAATCACTTCTCTCCAAGTGCTTCACTACTATCCTTACAGGACAGGGCAAGTTGAAAATTAAAATGATGCTTTATTGATGATAATCATTTTAAATGAATTATGAAAAATTAGGTAATCATATCATTGCTTTTTAACATTAATTCTCATTTCTAATAGATGACAGCTGCTTCATATAAATTATTACATATCAAATATTTGGAAAATATTTCAGGTTTTTTTTTTTTTTATTAACACATCGGCCGAGTCCCACCAAGGCAGGGTGGCCGAAAAGAAAACTTTCATCATCATTCACTCCATCACTGTCTTGCCAGAAGGGTGCTTTACACAACAGTTATAAAACTGCAACATTAACACCCCTCCTTCAGAGTGCCGGCACTGTACTTCCCATCTCCAGAACTCAAGTCCGCCTGCCGGTTTCCTGAATCCTTCATAAATGTTACTTTGCTCACACTCCAACAGCACGTCAAGTATTAAAAAACCCTATGCCTCCATTCACTCCTATCAAATACGCTCACACATGCTTGCTGGAAATCAAGCCCCTCGCACACAAAACTTCCTTTACCCCTCCTCCAACCTTTCCTAGGCCGACCCCTACCCCGCCTTCCCTCCACTACAGATTATACACTCTCGAAGTCACTCTGTCTCGTTCCATTCTCTCTACATGTCCAAACCACCTCAACAACCCCCCCTCAGCTCTCTGGACAATCGTTTTGGTAATCCTGCACCTCCTCCTAATTTCCAAACTCCGAATTCTCTGCATTATATTCACACCACACATTGACCTCAGACATGACATCTCCACTGCCTCCAGCCTTCTCCTCGTTGCAACATTCATCACCCATGCTTCACACCCATATAAGAGCGTTGGTATAACTATACTCTCATACATTCCCCTCTTTACTTCCATGGACAAGGTTCTTTGTCTCCACAGACTCGAGTGCTCCACTCACCCTTTTCCCTCATCAATTCTATGATTCACCTCATCCTTCATAGACCCATCCGCCGACATGTCCACTCCCAAATATCTGAATACATTCACCTCCTCCATATCTCTCCCTCCAATCTGATATCCAATCTTTCGTCACCTATTCTTTTTGTTATTCTCATCACCTTACTCTTTCCTATATTCACTTTCAATTTTCTTCTTTTACACACCCTACCAAATTCATCCACCAACCTCTGCAGCTTCTCTTCAGAATCTCCCAAAGCACAGTGTCATCAGCAAAAGCAACTGTGACAACTCCACTTTGTATTTGCTTCTTTATCTTTTAGCCCAACACCTCTTGCCAAGACCCTCGCATTCACTTCTCTTACAACCCCATCTATAAATATATTGAACAACCACGGTGACATCACACATCCTTGTCTAAGGCCACTTTTACTGGGAAATAGTCCCTTCCTCCTACACACTCTAACCTGAGCCTCACTATCCTCATAAAACTCTTCACTGCTTTCAGTAACCTTCCTCCTATTCCATACACCTGCAACATCTCACATTGCCCCTATCTGCCCTATCATACCTTTTCTAAATCCATAAATGCCACAAAACATCTTTACCCTTATCCAAATACTGTTCACCTATATGTTTCACTGTAAACACTTGGTCTACACACCCCTACCTTTCCTAAAGCCCCTTGTTCATCTGCTATCCTTTGCTTTCTGTTTTACTCTTAATTCTTTCAATAATAACTCTACCATACACTTTACCAGGTACACTCAACAGACTTATTCCCTATAATTTTGCACTCTCTTTTTCCCTTTGCCTTTATACAAAGGAACAATCACGCTCTCTGCCAATCTAGGTACCTTACCCTCTTCCATACATTTGTTAAATAATAGCACCAACCACTCCAAAATTATATCCCACCTGCTTTTAACATTTCTATCTTTATCCCATCAATCCCAGCTGCCTTACCCCTTTCATTCTGACCCACTGCCTCACGAACTTCCCTACACCCAACTGGCTCTTCCACACTCCTACAAGATGTTATTCCTCCTTGCCCTACACACGAAATCACAGCTTCCCTGTCTTCATCAACATTTAACAAATCCTCAAAATATTCTCTCCATCTTCCCGATACCTCTAACTCTCCATTTAATAACTCTCCTCTCCTATTTTTAACTGTCAAATCCATTTGTTCTCTAGGCTTCCTCAACTTATTAATCTCATTCCAAAATTTTTTCTTATTTTCAACAAAATTTGCTGATAACATCTCACCCACTCTCTCATCTGCTCTCTTTTTACATTGCTTCACCACTCTTTTAACCTCTCTTTTCTCTCCATATACTCTTCCTCCTTGCATCACTTCTACTTTGTAAAACCTCTCATATGCTAACTTTTCTCCTTACTACTCTCTTTACATCATCATTCCACATCGCTCCTCTTCCCTCCCGCACCCAC
The DNA here is from genome assembly GCA_009830355.1 of Cherax destructor. Taxonomy (NCBI): domain Eukaryota; kingdom Metazoa; phylum Arthropoda; class Malacostraca; order Decapoda; family Parastacidae; genus Cherax; species Cherax destructor. Next base: position 15,495 of record WNWK01000026.1, read on the forward strand.
TCGCCTGTAACCACAAACTTCTGCTGAACACTCTAACACTACATTTTTAAATCTACCCCATACATTTTCGACCCCATTGCCTACACTCTCACTAGCCCATCTATCCTCCAATAGTTGTTTATATCTTACCCTAACTGCCTCCTCTTTTAGTTTATAAACCTTCACCTCTCTTTTACTTACTGATTCTATTTTCCTTGTATCCCATCTACCTTTACTCCCACTGTAGCTATAACTAAAAAGTGATCTGATATATCTGTAGCCCTCTATAAACATGTACATCCTGAAGTCTACTCAACAGTCTTTATCTATCAATACATAGTCCAACAAACTACTGTCATTACGCCCTACATCATATCTTGTATACTTATTTATCCTTTTTTCTTAAAATATGTATTACCTATAACTAAACCCTTTCTATACAAAGTTCAATCAAAGGGCTCCCATTATCATTTACACCTGGCACCCCAAACTTACCTACTACACCCTCTCTGCATGTTTCTCCACTTTAGCATTTAGGTCCCCTACCACAATTACTCTCTCATTTGGTTCAAAAGTTCCTATACATTGCTTAACATCTCCCAAAATCTTCTCTCTCCTCTACACTCCTCTCTTCTCCAGGTGCATACACGCTTATTATGACCCACTTTTCGCATCCGACCCTTATTTTAATCCACATAATCCTTGAATTTACACATTTATATTCCCTCTTTTCCTTCCATAACTGATCCTTCAACATTATGCTACCCTTCCTTAGCTCTAACTCTCTCAGATACTCCCGACTTAATCCATTTATTTCTCCCCACTGAAACTCGCCTACCCCTTCAGCTTTGTTTCGCTTAGGCCAGGACATCCAACTTCTTTTCATTCATAACATCGGCAATCATCTCTTTCTTATCATCGCACTACATCCACGACATTCAGAAACCAATTTTATAAAGTTTTTCTTCTTCTCGTTTTTAGTAGATTTGTACAGGAGAAGGGGTTACTAGCCCATTGCTCCCGGCATCTTAGTCGCCTCATACGACACGCATGGCTTACGGAGGAAAGATTCTTTTTCCCCTTCCCCATGGACAATAGAGAAAATAAAAGGAACAAGAGCTATTAAGAAAAGAAGAAAACCTAGATGTGTGTATGTATATATATGCATGTGTATGCCAGTGTAGTGTGACCTAAAGTGTAAGTAGAAGTAGCTAGATATACCTGTTATCCAGCGTGTTTATGAGACAGAAAAAGACACCAGCAATCCTACCATCATGTAAAACAGTTTCAGGTTTCTGTTTCACAGTCACCTGGCAGGACGGTAGTACCTCCCTGGGTGGTTGCTGTCTACCAACCTACTACCTGTAAATATTTCAGGTATTTCTTCAAAAATCTACAACACTTGGTCATCTAAAATGCCAAAGATCCTGCTAAAGAGGTTATCCCTTTACATAATAACATAAGAAAGAAGGAACATTGCAGCAAGCCTACTGACCCATGCGAGGCAGGTCCATCACTCCCGGCTTAGACCTGACTACCTGGAGTTAACCCCCTCCAGGTAGTCAGGTCACTTCCACTTAAGGAAGGAGCACGGCATAAGACCTAGTGGCACAAGCTAGTCAGGTCCAACTCACACCCACTCATGTATTTATCTAACCTATTTTTAAAACTACACAACGTCTTAGCTTCTATGATGGTACTCGGGAGTTTGTTCCACTCATCCACAACTCTTGTTACCAAACCAGTGCTTTCCTATATCCTTCCTGAATCTGAACTTTTCCAACTTGAAACCATTGCTTCGAGTCCTGTCTTGGCTGGATATTTTCAGCACACTATTTACATCCCCTTTATTTATTCCTGTTTTCCATATATACACCTCAATCGTATCATCCCCTAATTCTACGCCTTTCTAGAGAGTGCAGATTCAGGGCCCTCAGTCTATCCTCATAGGGAAGATTTCTGATACATGGGATCAACTTTGTCATCCTCCTCTGTACGTTTTCCAGTGCATTTATATCCATTCTGTAATATGGTGACCAGAACTGTGCAGCATAATCTAAATGAGGCCTAACCAAGGATATATAGAGTTGAAGAACAACCTGAGGACTTCTATTATTTATGCTTCTTGATATGAAGCCAAGGATTCTGTTAGCTTTATTGCGAACACTTATGCACTGTTGTCTTGGTTTCAGATTACTGCTAACCAGGACTCCTAAATCCTTTTCACATTCACAAGTATTAAGATCTACATTATTCAGTTTATATGTGGCATGGTTATTGTCCTGCCCAACATTTAGAACTTTGCATTTGTCTAAATTAAACTGCATCTGCCACTTTTCCGACCACTGCATCAGTCTATTCAAATCATCCTGGAGTGCTCTAATGTCCTCATTAGAATGAATTGCACGGCCTATTTTGGTGTCATCAGCAAATTTGCTTATGTTGCTATTTATTCCCTCATCTATGTCATTTATGTAAATTGTGAACAACAAGGGGCCCAAAACTGACCCCTGTGGGACACCGCTTGTGATGTGCCCCCATTCTGATTTCTCCCCATTTATGCAAACTCTTTCTTTCTTTCTTTCAACACGTCGGCCGTTTCCCACCGAGGCAGGGTGGCCCAAAAGGAAAAACGAAAGTTTCTCCTTTCACATTTAGTAATATATACAGGAGAAGGGGTTACCAGCCCCTCGCTCCCGGCATTTTAGTCGCCTCTTAAGACACGCATGGCTTACGGAGGAAGAATTCTGTTCCACTTCCCCATGGAGATTATGCAAACACACTGCTGCCTATTTGTCAACCATGCCTCTACCCAGGAAAAAATTTCTCCTCCTATTCCTTGTGCCTTAAGTTTCCTCAATAGCCTCTGATGTGGAACTCTATCAAAAGCCTTACTGAAGTCAATATACACAATATCATATTCATTACCATGATCTACCTCCTCAAACACCTTAGTGAAAAAAGTTAGTAAATTCGTAAGACAGGAACGCCCCTTAGTAAAACCGTGTTGAGATTCATTAATCAATTTATGCCTTTCAAGATGGCTACGAATTGCCTCCAACTATGGAGGTAAGGCTTATTGGTCTATAGTTCAAAGCTAAGGACCTGTCACCTGCCTTGTAAATAGGTATTACATTTGCCATTTTCCACTTGTCTGGCACTATGCCAGTTTGTAGTGATATATTGAAAAGATTTGCCAAAGGTTTGCAAAGTTCCTCTTTACAAATTAAATAGTGTTTATTAGATCTTATTGCTAATCTATATATAATTAACTACTACCCAGGTGCTGAATCAACTTGAGGAGCTGTTATCAGATATGAAGTCTGATGTGACGCGACTACCAGCATCTCTAGCCCGTATTCCACCAGTGGCGCAGCGCCTGCAAATGTCAGAGCGCTCCATCTTATCTCGCCTAGCCTCTGGAGCTGGTAATTTGGACAAGACCACTCAAGGGGCAGGTGAGGGGTCAAATGCTGCTAGACTAGACACTTTCTCTCTTAATTATCATTCTTGGTGTGGTTTGTTTCTTTATGGTTCATAAATTGTGATTTTCTTAATTTTGAATGGTAGACATAGGTTTTAGAGTATATGGTACTGTTTACTCAGGATGTTTACCTGCCTTTTTCTGGGTTATGCACCTTGCTTCCAATAATGCAAGTCTGTTACGTGCAAGCTCATACTAGTCCAGGCAAATTTTTTCGTACAAAGACTGTTGTCCCTTGCTAAATTAATAGAGCATATTTGAAAGTACTAGTGTCTATTTTTTTTAATTAACTGTAGCTCTTGCTTGTTCTCTGGCTAGGAGCAAATTCATACATTTTTATTAGTAAATCATTAAAATTTAGGTGAACCGTACAAAGAATTAATGCTTGGGGCAGCCCCACCATTAAAATAACCTGGATTTGTGGAGATACTGTAATAGCTTACTCTTCTCTTCTGTTTAGTAATAGCATCTCTTCTAGTTTATTTTAAATACTATTATTTATCCTTTTGGTAATAGTTTATTAGTTTCTCTTCCAGTCTTTTTTAAATACTATTATTCATTTGAAACCACTTCTTGATTTAAAACATACTTCCACTTTATTTGAAAAACACTTCAACTTTTATTTATTTAAAACACTATGCAGCCTACGTGCTTTCTAATTCGTGTCTTCACGATCTTTGTTTATTTCATAACTGTAATTTATAGCGTCTCTGATTTTTAGATTTTTATTGCATGTTTATCAAAATAAGACCTCCAAGTCTTCTTAATCGATTCTGGCATGGTTTGCCTACAAATTTCTTGATCTTTTAAAGCTGTGATTGTTTCTTTTTCTGTACCTATTTTTCTTCATTAAGCTCATCAAAGGTGTTCTCTCAGTTATTCAGAGTAGGTTGTTAGTTTGTCTACAATTTGTGATCATTTGCAAAATATTCATTTATGAATCTTTATTTTTCTCTATTAACATTTACTTAGCCTTCAGTTTTTACCATCACCTGCCCCTTTATGTATGTATGTATGTTTGTATCATAGTTGTGCAATAAATTAAGTAGAATTTTGGTTAACCCTTCCAAAACTATTTGCCAAATTTTGCAAGTATTTGTCAAAGAAGAAAAAAATGCAATGTGGAACTCTACTGCTTGGTGCCTGTTAATGCCTTTCTTACTTTTTCTACTTCCCATTGCCATGCATGGCTTTGAAATTGCCCCAAAGTGGTGGAAGAGCGATCTTGTTTTTGTTTTTAGTAATAAAATTAAAATTTTAAAGTATGTTAATTTTATGTATAAATTTAGATTTTAGTATTTTAATGTCAATATTTAATTAGAAAATATAGTAATGTTTTAATTTTGATGTAAGTACAGTAAATGCAAATAGTTACTAGAGTTGCTTTTTTTTTTTAATTTCTATTTACCAAAATTTTGTTGGCAAATTTATTATGTAGTATTGTAATTGTCACAATATCTATTTAAAATATTTTAGTGTACATATGTTGTGTATATTTACAGTATCACTTTAATTTTGCTGATGGGGAAGGGGAATCCAACTCATGGCCCTAGGTATGTAAACATAAAGTAAAACATTTAAGGTTTGGGTTATGTGCCTAAAAATCTGCCCTTTCTGTAAAATAGGTTTGCAAAGTGAACATATGTTCCAGACATCTCCCAGCTTGTCAGTCACATGCATATTTATTAGGCCATTGTGAGGGTGGCTAGATGACTGTGGTGCTGTTGAAAGAATGAACTTGAGAGGTATGCTGTACAAAAATGCAAGATCACCAAATAGAATGAAAGGAATGTGTGAAAAATCTGGGTATAACAATATCTGCCTATCTTTCAAAGAACACACTAAGACAAATATCACATAAGCCGGGAAAGTGATGGGGTGGATAAGGAGAGCTTTTAAAACAAGGGAAATTACTCATATTGTTGGGTATTGTCTAATTTTGATGATATACCAGTATTAGTGGATATTTACTAATTTTGATGCTATCAGTATCAGCCTGAATTTGAGCATTGGAGTCTGTATCAGCAAAAATTCTGGTATTGTCCCATATCTATATTGCATCACTGTAATTAGGATTCAGGGATGCTGGGCCCCAGACCGGGATGCGAGAGTAGGATAACTCAAAACAGGTCGCAGGTAAATCACATGTAAAAGCAGCAACTTCATCGCACCATACACAGGTAATGTCATTTTTACTAATTTTTATATAATTATATTCAGTTTTGCATGCTCTGCAATCCTGTTAACCCTTTGACTGTTTTGGTCGTACATATACATCTTATGAGCCACTGTTTCGGACGTATATACAGTGGACCCCCGGTTTTCGTGATTTTTTCGTTCCAGAATGCTGTTCAAGTGCCATTACCAAACGAATTTATTCCCATATGGAGTAATGTAAAGTAGACTAGTCCTTTTAGACCCCCAAAAATACACTTGCAAAAGCATTTAAAAAATACACTTACATAAAAGGGCGAGTTTGGAGCAGGACGAACACCGGGGTCCACTGTATACTCAAAAATTCTAGCAGCTTCAAATCAAGCGGGAGAAAGCAGGTAGGCCCACATGTGAGAGAATGGATCTGTGTGGTCAGTGTGCGCTGTATAAAAAAAATCCTGCAGCACACACTGCATAATGAGAACAAAAAACACTGACCGTGTTTTTGGATTAAAACGCCGACTTTGAGGTGTATTTTCGTATAGTATTTATGGCTGTATTCTCTTTTTCGTTGTCTCATTTGATAAAATGGAGAACATATTACAGAAATCGAGATGATTTTAATTGTTTCATGAAAAATGGACCTTGAAATTGAGCTCAAAGTAAGCGGAAATGTTCGATTTTGCAATGTTCAGAGTAAACAAATCACGCCGCTCAATTCTCAAATGGTAGTTAATATTCTTTCACAAGTGCCCGATTATTTATACCATTTTACAATAATGCAGTAGTCTGCAAACAGTAAATCTTCTATTTGTTGAATAAATCAATAAAAGATATATAAGGGCTAACTGACTAATGAACGGAAAATCTTATTTAGTGGGAATGTTGCATTGTTTATTCTGGACCTATTTTGAAATTGACATCTTTTATTTTGATGAAATTGGCCAAATGCCAATTTCTGACCACTTGGTAGTTGAAATCGGTAAATTGGCGGTTTCTTGTACTCAATCGATAGAACAAATGGAGTTCTAAAGTAATAGCTGAGTTTGGTCAACTGGAACAATGGAATTGGCTAAAAATAGGGCTCAAAGTCTGCGAAATCGCCGATGCGTCTATATCGCTGAGATCACTAACTTCACGAGAACGTAATTCCATAAGTTTTCCATCAAATTTCGTACTTTTGGTGTCATTACCATCGGGAAAAGATTCTCTATCATTTCATAAGAATTTTTTTTTTTTTCAAAAATTTTGCGACACCAAGAGACACTTCAGGATTTGGGGTTGCGACAGTCAAAGGGTTAAAAGAAATTAAAAAAAAAAAGTTCATGGCAGGGCTGTCGAAGCTACCTCCCCACTGAACAGTAACAGTATGTCTGTGGAAGCAGATTTTGACTTGGTTTTGATGTGGTGTATGCACTGGAAAACATACAAAGGAAGATGACAAAGTTGATCCCATGTATTGAAAATCTTCCCTATGAGGATAGACTGAGGGCCCTGAATCTGCACTCTAGAAAGGCGTAGAATTAGGGGGAATATGATTGAGGTGTATAAATGGAAAACAGGAATTAATAAAGGGGATGCAAATAGCGTGCTAAAAGTATCTAGCTTAGATAGGACTCGCAGCAATGGCTTTAAGTTGGAAAAATTCAGATTCAGGAAGGATATAGGAAAGCACTGGTTTGGTAATAGAGTTGTGGATGAGTGGAACAAACTCCCGAGTACTGTCATAGAAGTTAAGACGTTGTGTAGTTTTAAAAATAGGTTAGATAAATACATGAGTGGGTGTGAGTTGGACCTGACTAGCTTGTACTACTAGGTCAGATGCCGTGCTCCTTCCTTAAGTGAATGTGACCTGACCTGACTAGGTTAAGGCATTGGCTTAAGCTGGTGGGAGAATTGGACGTGCCTCACATGGGCCAGTAGGCCTGCTCCAGTGTTCCTTCTTTCTTATGTTCTTACATAAGAAAGAAATGCAACCCATCGAGAAAGCGTATATTATTGGCAGCATGTCAAAAGAAACATTAATACTAGTGTTCAGTAGCATGATTCATTGTTTATGCTTAAGTGAAAGGCTTCATAACCAACACATTCAACAATTTTTGGAATTTACTAGTAAACGTGTAATATCCATGGGTAGCATCTTTATTTGAACACCCTGTATAATTGTAGATAGTATAGATAGCATACGAGGCAGAACAGGAAATAGAAAGGATGGTGTAGTGAATATGCTGCTGCCAGAGGAATAATGTATACTTTGGAAGCATTAGTTCGATGTAGTTGATGTAGGGATCACTGATAAAGCGCTTGTAGTTGAAAAATCTCTTCACTTAGGTTTACCATATACATTATAAATTTGTAAGGTACAAAAATATGGGGTAAGAGGCTACTTTGTGTTCCATCCATTTCTTATGGGAAAGGGTCTAAATGTACTTGATACATTTAATGTGACAAATTATAAAACTACATCTGTGCTCCACAAAAAAAAATTGAAAACTGGGTATTAATGGCACTGACATGTAGGAAAAAAATGCCCATTTTTACAAAATGTATTTTTATTCTTAACAGGTCAAGAGACAACCCCATTCCCTGTGGGTTATTCACCTGCAGGTCAACTCCAGACTCTGGGTAACACCAATTTCGCCAACTTCCGACCCCAGTACTCTCTTCCCGGCGCTGCAACTGCTCCAGGTGCTGTGCAGGCTGCCTTCCCAGGTATCCCTCCCATGGCTGCCAACCCTGCCTCCAAGTAGAACCATGCTGATGCTGCTGATGCTACTCCCGCTGCTACTGCTGCTCTGCGTGGCCCAGTGTGACACTAACCCAGCTCGGTGAGTGTGGCTGTCACTGGTGGTCAGGAGTAGCCACTGCTACAGTAGGATGCCAAACCTACCCATGGTGGAGGCTCGCTGATTGGATTATTCTCTTTGCCATCTCTCAACATTTCCTAACTTTAGATATTGTCTTTATGTAATCAACACCAGAAATTTGGATGTTAATAAGAGTATAAATCATAGCATAAATTCATTCTTATATCTCAGTCTGGAAATGTGGAGGTACGTCATTAATCCTCGGTTTAAAGGATTCCCAAGAATTTCTGAAGTTAGTTTAAATGCTCCTGACTGCCATCGCAACTATGCGGCCTATAACCTCTGACCAAGGGAATGTGATATTACATAGCTGTGTGTCTTGCATGAATTTTCTGTTAGTTGCTTGGTTACTTAAGCCTGCCAGAATTCCCCTTACTTATACTTTAGCATGGTTTTAATAGTGTATAGGGTATGAATTTTTTAAATATCGGTAATGCCCGTTGTCCTCCCATGCACATTCTTATAACAGCTCATTAAAATTGTAAGAATTAATTTTATGGATTTAGTGATATGGAATTATGTAAAATTGTTAACCTGTAGTTTACTGAAATATTGGAATAGCAAAAAAATGAATATTAGAGTGTTGAAAATTTATGGAATGTGCAAAGAAAATCTAGGATATTGCATGGCACTTAATTTGAACTAAAAGAAAATGATTTGTATACCGTCCATATCTTATACACCTTACCCCTTCATTTTTAATAAACCAGTGGTCTCCCACCGAGGCAGGGTGACCTGAAAAATAAGAAATGAAACTTTTTTACCTTTTTACATTAGGTTAAAATGAATGTTTTAACTCTTTAGGTTTTAATCTATGAACTCTGACAGGGGAGTTCTGTAGTAGTAATCCTGACAAGATTGTTCTAAAGTAAAGGGTGTCCAATATTTGCTCAGGAATTCTTGACTTGGCTCTATTGCAAATATGTAGTTAAAACACTTGACTACAGATAGAAATTAATATTCTGTCTTGTTTCTTCAAGTATGTTAGCTCGTTAATGAATATTTAATATGCAATTCTGAAAGGTTTAGCTCAAAGCATGTTGCATATTCAGCTCTTTAAATAATAATAATAATGGAATTTAGAAGTTACCTTCACTAAGAAATAAGGAAACTTGAGCTGCCCCAGCATGCATATTTAATAGCAAGAGGGAAAATAAATGTTGTTAAACAAATGAGAGGTAACTGCAAAGAGCAAGCAGCAGCAGCTGGAGAATAGCAAAATCTTTGAAGAATAAACATTGGAATATGAAACTACAGTATGTACTAAAGACAGTCACCGTGAATATTTATACTGCAAGTTCTTGAAACCAGTTTAAGAAATTCTGTTTAATAATTTATGCAGTATATAAAAGGAATGATGTACCACATGTCACCATATACTGTACTTTTTTATGTTTGTACTTTAGTAATAATCAACACAGATTTGTGTTAAGTTTTCATAATACATATATATAAGGGTCAAAAGTCTGTATTTGAGTGTTTACACGACTTATTAGATTTTTGTGTACATTCGTTGTCTAAAGGACATGCTCGGCTTATGTTTGTCAAAGTTAAGAGCTAAGGTAATGAATTGTCCAATCACTGTACATCAAATATTTTTCCAAAGAAAAATTTAGCAAGTTATTATCCAGTAAACTTTGAGTTATCATCCTTGGGTTATTTTCACTACTTCCATCATTTCTTTGTACTACATTGACCAGTCTTCACGAATGAACACCTTTAACTAAGGTACATTTTCTGTATTGTTCTGAGAACATTGTTAATATGTCTTATTTCTTGTTTTAATTGTCAGTTCTGCTGCAAGTTCCTTTGCTAAGCATTTTTTGTTTCATTAGTGGGATTATAATTTACACATTCATATTTAAAACTGGCTTCTATTCATTTAATCCTTCCCTCCCCAACCATCCATAGTCTCAGCAGATTTCCTAATTTCTATTTTGCTACAATGAATAAAATTGCTTTCCAAAAATAAAATGTATTTGCTGACTACACAATTTCCTAACTCTGGAAAGCTTGTTCTCATTTTATCATTTACTAAATAAATGTTATCATGATGACTGTCCCCTTCCTCATTAAATCAGGGTTAATTAATGTAAGTGACAGAATTAGTCTCCATGCTGTATTCAGTTCTCATACTCTTCTCATTACTAATAGTACTGTATTTGGGTGTCCAGCCCTCGCTGCATCTTTTTTCACAGCTAATATACAGGGGACAGTAAGCATGTTCAAGCGTATAACACTACTGACAGCATAGTACAGGTCGTCCATCGCTAATCAGTAATCCGGCACTAATTTCAGCAAGCATAATTTCAAATTTCCAGAGTCGCCACACCAATCTGCTGCTACTGTTTGGTGGCGCTACTTGCTGCATAAGTCATTCCAATTTGTTTTTCTCCATTTGTTATAACCTGCTCACTTTTAGCCCTGGCAATGGTTCCAACAAATAAAAGAAATGCTTCTTGTTGTGTAAAACACATACACCGTACATTGTCCATAAAAGATAAGGTGGCTTTGAAGCCATTGTCGGTTGCCATGAGCTCAGGCTTACTCAGATAAACTGTGACTGGTAAATATGGGCCTATATGTGAGAGAATAGGTCTGTGTGGTAAGTGTGCACTATATAAAAAATCCTGCAGCACTCGGTGCATAATGAGAATAAACTGCGACCGTGTTTATTTTGTAAAACAGCAACTTTGTGGTGCAATTTCATATAGCTTTTATGGTTGTATTCTCATTTTTTTGGTCTTATTTGATACGATGGAAGATATATTACAGAAATAGATATGATTTTGATTGGTTTCACGATGGAAAGTACCTTGAAATTGATTTTTCCAGATGCAGCAAATGCTTTACTAATTGTGTTCAAGGTAATACATTAAATGACTTCACCGTCAATTTATTTTAATGGCGGTCTAATACCACTTGTCATGAAGGGCGGGCCCATCGGTATTATACAATTAAATTTCAATATATCAAGGTATACCAGTAAATCTGTTTTTTGTGTGAATAAAAATTCAAAATGGAAAGCAAGCGTAATATAAGAGGGCCTGGAGATGTGACTAATGAACAGAGAAAATGTTATTTAAGTGCCAGGAATGTCTGCATTATTTATTCTGGACCCTATTTTGAAATTTGTGTGAAATTGGCCAAATTACCGATTTCTGACCACTTTATTGGCTAGTTGAAATAGGCAAATGGGCGGTTTCTTGTACTCAGTCGACAGAATGAAAGGAATACTCACGAAATAGCTATGAGTTTTGCAGACAATAACACTGGAATTGCCAAAAATAGGGAGTAAGATTGGTGAAATCGCCGATGCATAAATATCGCTGTTGGGTTAAGTGTATTCCAACCTAACCACTGTAATCCGGCAAAAATCAGTAATCCGGCACCCTACAGGTCACGATGATGCCGGATTAGTGATGGTCAATCTGTACCATACAGAATGTGTAAAAAAAAAACTTTAAATGTTATAGATTGCACAATAGTTACTATGAAAATGTAATAATTGTAATGTAGATAACAGAATGCTGTCATTGTTCTCTGGGAAAAGATGTGGAGGAGGTATGGTGACATACATTCTAAAGTTGAACCAATCTCTTTAATAGTGAGAAAGAGAATATCTGTTTCATCATTGTGATGACAAAATACAATGCTGCATTACTGGGTTTGGTGCACAAAAAAAAAGACTTCCATTCAAAATCAGCAATTTTACTTTTTGACTGCATTGATTGCTTTAATGCTTTCCTATAAATGAGGACCTGAAAAGGATCTACAAATAGTCTGGTAAATTTGCTAAACAATCCATAGGACTATGCAGTGAATGATCAAAGCCAGCAAATGCCCATGGCATTCATAATCACTGTCTTTGCAGAGGTGTCCAGATATGACAGTTTAGATGTCACTCTAAACAGCCAACATCCCAAAACCCCTCCTTTAACCCATTAACTGTCCAAATGTAGATCTACGTTCTCTCGCCCACTGCTCCGAATATTTTGAAAAAAAAAATATTTTTTATAGAAATAAAGAGTGCATTTTTCTAAGTGTTATAGGAAAAAAAATTAGGGTGAGTACTTACTCAGATATGAGGTCGCGAAGTTGGCACTTGACGATCACCTGACGGCAACATGAAGCGCTGCTACTTGCAGAAGTGTTGCCGATATACCTTTTTTCTCTCATTTTTTTTTTGTTTGTATAATTTTTATGTTGTGATAATTACAATTTGTAGTAGTACTTGTGATTTCATAGTTAATCTTTGTTCTGACACTAATATTAGGTACTAAAATAGTACTCAAATACAGTGACAGGTGAACATTTTCACCTACCTTAGTCACATACTGTTGTCTAGATATATATACATAGTACAGTGGTACCCCGACTTACGATATTTTTTCATTCCAGAATGCTGTTCAAGTGCCATTACCAAACGAATTTATCTCCATAAGAAATGATGTAAAATAGACTAGTCCTTTTAGACCCCCAAAATTACACTTACAAAAGCATTTAAAAAAATCAACTTACATAAAAGGGTGTGTTTGGGGACCATCGTAAGTCGGGGTACCACTGTATTTATAGGTCCCAGCAATGTTTTGGATATGCTGGAGTATATAATAATAATAATAATAATAATTCAATAATAATAATAAGTTCCTTTGAAGCATGATGTAAGACTTGTCACATGTCTTATCTTATCACTCCACTGCTGACAGTGGTGACATTTGATGAGCCTCATCTTATCTTATCTCATCACTCCACTAATGACAGTGGTGACATTTGATGAGGGTACACTGCCTTCGTTTTATTTGTTTTCAATTTACACAAACATTGTCTGTCTGTTCATCTGCTTGTCTCGCTTTCTGTCTCTCTCTGTCTCAGAGAGAGCCACTAGTGAACCAACACGTATTACACATGAAGCAGTAGTCGCTGAGTCACATCTAAGTCCTGATACGTATTATTTGCCAGTCTGGATTTTTTGGGTTATCCTAGGTAATTTACACTATGTATAATTGTATTTATGAGACAGCTAGACAACCAGCCAGCTAGCCAGTCAGCTAGTCAGCCAGTTAGCTAGCCACCCAGCCAGCTGGTCAGCTAGCCGGCCAGCCAGCTACCGAACACATATTACACTTCCAGAATTGTTTCTTTTTACTTAGGGCATGGGTTATAGAACATTCTGGCAGGATGACACTACCAGTGGTACCAAAATTGAAAGGATGTTGCACATGAGTTATTATCGAGGTTTTTGATATTTCTGCGACCACTTGTGGCCACATCCACCTCAAAGCCACTAAACTTGGGGTCAACATCACTTTCCTCTTAAAATGGGAGTGTTAATATGACATGACATCAGTGAATCCTTGGTGTTTGCCACGCTACTTGCTCTAGCTGGCGCTCAATTCAACTGGTGCTCCCACAAGGTACTAAGTGGTCCCAGATTTTTTTAATACTGCACACACCGAGGGTTAAGACCCATTCTATGCTGACCAGGCATCTAAGGCCAATCGTGCCAAATCTGGAGGCAGGAAAAATTAAACTTAAATCTACGTTTGGAGCACTAGCGGTGAAAACGTAGATCTACGTTTGGACAGTTAACGGATTAAAGTGCAGGCATTGTACTTCCCATCTCCAGGACTCAAGTCCGGCTAACCAGTTTCTCTGCATTTTTTTTTTTTTCAACAAGTCAGCCGTCTCCCACCGAGGCAAGGTGACCCAAAAAGAAAGAAAATTCCAAAAAAAGAAAATACTTTCATCATCATCATCATTCAACACTTTCACCTCACTCATACATAAACGAACCTTACCTAATTGTCTTTGCAGAGGAGCTCAGATATGACAGTTTAGAAGTCCCTCCAAACTGCCAGTATCCCAAACCCCTCCTTTAAAGTGCAGGCATTGTACTTTCCATTTCCAGGACTCAAGTCTGGCTAAATGGATTCCCTGAATCCCTTAACTAAATATTACCCTGCTCACACTCCAACAGCTCGTCAGGTCCCAAAAACCATTCGTCTCCATTCACTCCTATCTAACATGCTCAGGCACTGCTAATATACTGTAAATTTTAGCTTTAATTACAATGGGCTTCACTACAAATATTAAATTTGCTTTGTATTTACTAATTGAGAGATTATTGAATGTTGGTCCCTTCCAGGGAAGTTCCTTTATGCTGGTGAAGGGTTCTTGATCAAAATTGAAGCTACCTACCTACCCTTTCCTTTCCTTGGATTGAATCTGATTACTTCCTATTTATGAATAATGTCAATGAAAGCAAATGTAGATAATTAGAATATGAATAACTTAAATTCTAGCAGTACAGTGTACTGTATAGCATTTCCCATTTAATGTTTCCTTAGCATACACAAGCACTATGCAGCTGACCTTCAGTCATCACTTGGTGGGCCACTCTCCTCCATAGATCCTAATTTCCATAGACCTTTTGAGGTCTGTACTTTTCAATCCACCTACTGGCACTGTCTTAGCAGTTTGGGTAGCTGAAGTCTGGTAAAATGTATAGCAAACCATATATACATCTATAGTGTCAAGCAATTGAGCTCGAGAGAAAATGTCATTAGCTAAGACAAAAACTCCTGTTGGTATTTGACTTCATAGTTTGTACTTGTTGAAAAACAAAGCTCCTAGTACCAGAATTGTAACTATCATATATAATCCTAAAATTACTAAACTTATTACAAAAAAGTAAATTAATAATGAATATTCAAAAGTGCCAGCTTCCAATATTGGAATTCTCACATATTAGATAAAAGTGTATCAGTAATGATGGATAACTCATGCTGAAAGGTTAGACACCCTTGAATACTGTACAGTAGTTCTTCCTGCAAAAGATCTTTCCATCTTTAACTTGGTGGTTAGCAAAGCATCTTTTCCCATTGCCTTTTATTATGTGACTCCTAGCAGATTTCCAGATTCCTGTAATGTCACTTTACTTTTTTTTTTTCAACAAGTCGGCCATCTCCCACCAAGGCAGGGTGACCCAAATAGAAAGAAAATCCCAAAAAAAGAAAATACTTTCATCATCATTCAACACTTTCACCACACTCATACATAATCACTGTCTTTGCAGAGGCGCTCAGATACGACAGCTGAGAATAGTCCCTCCCAGACCCCTCCTTTAAAGTGCAGGCATTTACTTCCCATTTCCAGGACTCAAGTCCAACTAAATCAATTAACTGGTTTCCCTGAATCCCTTCACAAAATGTTACCCTGCTCACACTCCAACAGTCGTCATGTCCCAAAACCATTCGTCTCCATTCACTCCTATCTAACACGCTCACACATGCTTGCTGGAAGTCCAAGCCCTCGCCCACAAAACCTCCTTTACCCCTCCCTCCAACCTTTTCTAGGACGACCCCTACCCCGCCTTCCTTCCCCTACAGATTTATACGCTCTCCAAGTCATTCTACTTTGATCCATTCTCTAAATGACCAAACCACCTCAACAACCCCTCTTCAGCCCTCTGACAAATACTTTTAGTAACTCCACACCTTCTCCTAATTTCCACATTCCGAATTTTCTGCATAATATTTACACCACACATTGCCCTTAGACAGGACATCTCCACTGCTCCAGCCTCCTCCTCGCTGCAGCATTTGCAACCCATGCTTCACACCCATATAAGAGTGTTGGTACCACTATACTTTCGTACATTCCCTTCTTTGCCTCCATGGTAACGTTTTTGTCTCCACAGATACCTCAATGCACCACTCACCTTTTTTCCTTCATCAATTCTATGGTTAACCTCATCCTTCATAAACCCATCCGCTGACACTCAACTCCCAAATATCTGAAAACATTTACTTCTTCCATAATCCCTCTCTCCAAGTGATATCCAATTTTCTTTATTTAAATCGTTTGATACCCTCATCACCTTACTCTTATCTATGTTCACTTTAACTTTCTACCTTTACACACCTCCCAAACTCGTCCACTAACCTTTGCAACTTTTCTTTAGAATCTCCCATAAGCACAGTATCATCAGCAAAAAGTAACTGTGTCAACTCCCATTTTGCATTTAATTCTCCATAATTTAATCCCACCCCTCTCCACAACACCCTAGCATTACTTCTTTTACAACCCCATCTATAAATATATTAAACAACCATGGTGACATTACACATCCCTGTCTAAGACCTACTTTTACGGGAAGTAATCTCCCTCTCTCCTACACACCCTAACCTGAGCCTCACTATCCTCATAAAAACTTTACAGCCTTCAGTAACTTACTACCTATTCCATACACTTGCAACATTTGCCACATTGCTCCCCTATCCACTCTATCATATGCCTTTTCTAAATCCATAAATGCAATAAAACTTCTCTACCTTTATCTAAATACTGTTCACATATATGCTTCACTCTAAACACTTGATCTACACATCCCCTACCCACTCTAAAGCCTCCTTGCTCATCTGCAATCCTACTCTTTTCTTACCTCTAATTCTTTCAATAATAACCCTGCCATACACTTTACCTGGTATACTCAGTAAACTTATTCCCCTATAATTTTACACTCTCTTTATCCCCCTTCCCTTTATATAAGGAACTATACATGCTCTCTGCCAATCCCTAGGTACCTTCCCTCTTTCATACATTTATTAAACAAAAATACCAACCACTCCAGCACTATATCCCCCTGCTTTTAACATTTCTGTCATGATTCCGTCATTCCAGCGCTTTACCCCCTTTCATTCTACGTAATGCCTCACGCACCTCCCCACACTCACATCCTGCTCTTCTTCACTCCTAAATGATGTTGTACCTCCCTGGCCAGTACATGAAATTACCGCCTCCCTTTTTCATCGACATTTAAAAGTTCCTCAAAATATTCCCGCCATCTACCCAATACCTCCAGCTCCCCATCTACTAACTCCCTACTCTGTTTTTAACTGACAAATCCATTGTTCCCAAGGCTTTCTTACTTTGTTTATCTCAGTCCAAAAATTTTTCTTGTTTTCAGCAAAATTTCTTGACAGAGCCTCTCCCATTCTTTCATCCGCTCTTCTTTTGCACTCTCTCACCACTCTCTTCACCTTTCTTTTACTCTCCATATACTCTGCTCTTCTATTAACACTTCTGTTTTGTAAAAACCTCTCATAAGCTACCTTTTTCTTTTTATCACACCTTTACTTCTTCATTCCACCACTCCTCCTCTTTCCTCCTGCACCCACCCTCCTATAGCCACAAACTTCTGCCCACATTCTAATACTGCATTTTAAAACTATCCCAACTCTCTTCAACCCCCACTACTCATACTTGCACTAGCCTACCTTTCTGCCAATAGTTGCTTATATCTCACCCTAACTTCCTCCTCCCTTAGTTTATACACTTTTACCTTCTCTTACTTGCTGTTGCCATTTTCTTTTTGTCCCATCTACCTTTTACTCTAACTGTAGCTACAACCAAATAATGATCTGATATATCCGTTGCCCCTCTATAAACATGTACATCCTGAAGCCTACTCATCAACCTTTTATCCACCAATACATAATCCAACAAACTACTTTCCTTACGTGCTATATCATACCTTGTATATTTATTTATCCTCTTTTTCATAAAATATGTATTACTTATTACCAAACCTCTTTCTACACATAGCTCAATTAATGGTTCCCCATTTACTTTACCCTGGCACCCAAATTTACCTACTACTCCATCCACAACATTTTTACCATTTAGCATTAAGATCCCCAACCACAATTACTCTCTCACTTGGTTCAAAACTCCCCACACATTCACTCAACATTTCCCAAAATCTCTCTCTCTCCTCTACACTTCTCTCTTCTCCAGGTGCATAAACACTTACTATAACCCACTTTTCACATCCAACCTTTATTTTACTCCACATAATCCTTGAATTTATACATTTATATTCCTTCTTTACCTGCCATAACTGATTATTCAACATTATTGCCACTCCTTCTTTAGCTCTAACTCATTGAAACCCTGATCTAATCCCATTTATTTCTCCCCACTGAAACTCTCCTACCCCTTCAGCTTTGTCTCATTAAAGCCAGGACATCCAGCTTCTTTTCATTCATATCATATGCCTTTTCTAAATCCATAAATGCAATGAAACTTCTCTACCTTTATCTAAATCTGTTCACATATAGCTTCACTGTGAACACTTGATCTACACATCCTACCCACTCTAAAGCCTCCTTGTCATCTGCAATCCTACTCTATCTTACCTCTAATTCTTTCAATAATAACCCTGCCATACACTTTACCTGGTATACTCAGTAAACTTATTCCTATAATTTACACTCTTTTATCCCCCTTCCCTTTATATAAAGGAACTATACATGCTCTCTTGCCAATCCTAGGTACTTCCCTCTTTCATACATTTATTAAAGAAAAATACTAACCACTCCAGCACTATATCCCCTTTGCTTTTAACATTTCTGTCATGATCCACGTCAGTTCCAGCTGCTTACCCTTTCATTCATGTAATGCCTCACACACCTCCCACACTCACATCCTGCTCTTCTTCACTCCTAAATGATGATGTACCTCCTGGCCAGTACATGAAATTACCGCCTCCCTTTTTCATCGACATTTAAAGTTCCTCAAAATATTCCCACCATCTACCCAATACCTCGAGCTGAACATTATTGCCACTCCTTCTTTAGCTCTAACTATTTGAAACCCCTGACCTAATCCCATTTATTTCTCACTTTACATATTATTATAATCATAACTAAGTGCTAAATCCATGTTACATAAATTCAGTGTTCAACTAGTTTTTTTTAACAAGTTAATTAGTTACCCACATAACTTTTACAAAAGTTCCTCCCATTTTTTTTAAACCTCATATGATGCTTTGAAGTGACCTTTATACTGTACTTATATTCACTTTCTTCCTCTCCATAATTTGATGCTAATAATAATGAAAGTAGTTTGTTAGATTATGTATTGGTGGATAAAAGGTTGATGGGTAGGCTTCAGGATGTACATGTTTATAGACGTGCAACGGATATAATGGATCATTATTTAGTTGTAGCTACAGTTAGAGTAAAAGGTAGATGGGACAAAAAGAAAATGGCAACAGGAAGTAAGAGAGAAGGTAAAGTGTATAAACTAAGGGAGGAGGAAGTTAGGGTGAGATATAAGCAACTATTGGTAGAAAGGTGGGCTAGTGCAAGTATAAGTAGTGGGGTGGTTGAAGAGAGTTGGGATAGTTTTAAAAATGCAGTATTAGAATATGGGGCAGAAGTTTGTGGCTATAGGAGGGTGGGTGCAGGAGGAAAGAGGAGTGAGTGGTGGAATGAAGAAGTAAAGGGTGTGATAAAAGAGAAAAAGGTAGCTTATGAGAGGTTTTTACAAAACAAGTGTTAATAGAAGAGCAGAGTACTATATGGAGAGTATCATAACGCCACAAAAATTATGAAATTTGATCAAAAACTAACGGAATTATGCTTTCGCGAAGTTAGCGGTAGCCATGACATTTACGCATCGGCGATTTCGCCCACTTTGAGCCCTGTTTTCGGCACATTCCAATGTTTGTCTACTAAAATTATAGCTATTTCGCTAGAACTCCATTTCTTCTATCGATTGAGTACACGAAACTGCCTATTTACCAATTTCAACTACCCAAAATAGTGGTCAGAAAATGGCAATTTGGCCAATTTCAAACGATGCCAATTTCAAAATAGGGTCCATAATAAACAAGGCAGACATTCCTGGCACTAATATAACATCTTCTCTGTTCATTAGTCACGTCTCCAGGCCCCTCTTACATTACTTTTGCTTTCCATTTTGAATTTTTATTCTCACAAAAAATAGAAGATTTACTGTTATGTATACAACTGCATCACTGTAAAAATGGTATAAATAATATCAGCGCACTTGTACAAGAATATTAGACTCTCAAGTTGATGTGTATTGGACGCATGGTGTGATTTGTTTACTCCTGAACATCAGCCAAAATCGAACATTTTCGCTACTTTGCGCTCAGTTTCAAGGTACTTGTCATTGTGAAACCAGTCAAAATTATCTCTATTTCTGTAATATATCATCTATTCTATAAAATGAGACTAAGAAAACGAGAATACAAGCATAAATACCATACGAAAATAGACTGCAAAGTCGCTTTTTTAAACCAAAAACATGGTCAGTTTTTTTTTCCTCATTATGCACTGTGTGGTGCAGGAATTTTTTTATACTGCGCACACTGACCGCACAGACCCATTCTATCACATCTAGGCCTAACATCCTGTTTCTGCTTGATTTGAGGGCGCTAGAATTTAGGAGTACTAGTACGTCAATAACCACAGTGCATAAAACGTACTTGTACGACCACAACCCCAAAAGGGTTAAAACCAGAGTAGGAAAGTTAGTAGATGGGGAGCTGGAGGTATTGGGTAGATGGCGGGAATATTTTGAGGAACTTATGTCGATGAAAAAAGGGAGGCGGTAATTTCATGCACTGGCCAGGGAGGTATAATATCATTTAGGAGTGGAGAACAGCAGGACGTGAGTGTGGGGGAGGTGCGTGAGGCATTACGTAGAATGAAAGGGGGTAAAGCAGCTGGAACTGACGGGATCATGACAGAAATGTTAAAAGCAGGGGGGATATAGTGTTGGAGTGGTTGGTATTTTTGTTTAATAAATGTATGAAAGAGGGGAAGGTACCTAGGGATTGGCAGAGAGCATGTATAGTTCCTTTATATAAAGGGAAGGTGGATAAAAGAGTGTAAGAATTATGGGGAATAAGTTTTTACTTCCCGGTAAAAGTAGGTCTTAGACAGGGATGTGTAATGTCACCATGGTTGTTTAATATATTTATAGATGGGGTTGTAAAAGAAGTAAATGCTACTGTGTTGGGGAGAGGGGTGGGATTAAATTATGGGGAATTAAATGCAAAATGGGAGTTGGCACAGTTACTTTTTGCTGATACTGTGCTTATGGGAGATTCTAAAGAAAAGTTGCAAAGGTTAGTGGACGAGTTTGGGAGTGTGTGTAAAGGTAGAAAGTTGAAAGTGAACATTGATAAGAGTAAGGGGATGAGGGTATCAAACGATTTAAATAAAGAAAAATTGGATATCACATTGGAGAGAGGGATTATGGAAGAAGTTAATGTTTTCAGATATTTGGGAGTTGACTTGTCAGCGGATAGGTTTATGAAGGATGAGGTTAACCATAGAATTGATGAAGGAAAAAAGGTGAGTGGTGCGTTGAGGTATCTGTGGAGACAAAAAACGTTATCCATGGAGGCAAAGAAGGGAATGTACGAAAGTATAATGGTACCAACATTCTTATATGGGTGTGAAGCATGGGTTGCAAATGCTGCAGCGGGAGGCAGTGGAGATGTCCTGTTTAAGGGCAATGTGTGGTGTAAATATTATGCAGAAAATTTGGAGTGTGGAAATTTGGAGGAGGTGTGGAGTTACTAAAAGTATTTGTCAGAGGGCTGAAGAGGGGTTGTTGAGGTGGTTTTGTCATTTAGAGAGAATGGATCAAAGTAGAATGACTTGGAGAGCGTATAAATCTGTAGGGGAAGGAAGGCGGGGTAGGGGTCGTCCTCGAAAAGGTTGGAGGGAGAAGGGGGTAAAGGAGGTTATGTGGGCGAGGGGCTTGGACTTCCAGCAAGCATGTGTGAGCGTGTTAGATAGTAGTGAATGGAGACGAATGGTTTTTGGGACCTGACGAGCTGTTGGAGTGTGAGTAGGGTAACATTTTGTGAAGGGATTCAGGAAACCAGTTAATTATTAGATTTAGTTGGACTTGAGTCCTGGAAATGGGAAGTACAATGTCTGCACTTTAAAGGAGGGGTCTGGGATAGTGACAGCTGGGAGGGACTTCTCAACTGTCGTATCTATGCGCCTCTGCAAAGACAGTGATTATGTATGAATGAGGTGAGTGTTGAATGATTATGAAATTCACCCTGCCTCGGTGGGAGACAGCCGACTTGTTGAAAAAAAAAAAAAGGCTCTTTATCAAAGATCAAATCTGATAAGCCTCATTCCCTAGGCTTTTAATGACCACTGCAGGTTTAGTGCTTCCCACTGAATACAATAAGCCTTGTCCACATTGCCCTTGCAATTATTACTGTTTTTTTTTTTTGTTGTTGGTTAGCTTGTATTTCCTCATTCCTCTTCATTTTTCCCTCTTACCATTGGTTAGATTGACCTATGATTTTTAAAATACTGTACTTAAAAGAAAATGTTCTGTAAGCCCTTTGTCTTTACTGGTGTTGAATTATTAGGTAGTATATATCAAAAGATTTTTATTACCTGTATTTAAAGACCTTTTTATTTTAAAGTTTATTTAAAGCACTTTTAATCACATAACTTCCATAATATAACTATTATGCATTACCTCTTGTAATGCATAATAGTTTTATTTGAAGAACATGCAAAATTTGGACTACATTTGAATAACAGGCAAAATTCATCAGAAAATGTTTTGAGTTTTCTTAATCTGTTATTTAATGACTGGATGGGGGCAAGAGCTGCTTTAAGAATTTTATCATAGTGGTTTATGCCATTAATACTTTGGGATTTGTAAGTTGTTATAATCAAAACCAAGTGCTAAACCCACAAGGGTCATACAGCACTGCTGGGATTTGTAAAGGATTAGCAATGCTTAATACAGTTACCAAACAATTCTTGTGGAATAAGTTTTTATCTTTAAATTTCAAGTTTTTAGGGTTCAAATAGAGGAAATATTTAATTACAAAAGTAATTTTAGTTAGAGTGTAAATTTGTAATGATTTTATGTACACCCAAATTATTTTCCCTTGTTGCTTAGACAAAAAAAATATTGCTTTCCATCTTTAGCCAACTAGTAAAATGCTTTGCTTGATATTTCTCAAGCTGGTTACCTTGTGTGCATTTTCTGCATCTTTTACTCCACTTGCTATTGCCTGGGAGGGGTCTTATCGTGTTGTGCACTAACTGCTTATTATCCTAGCTGCTTTTTGCTGTACATCACCTGGGAGGGATTTGATTAGTTGAAATTGCATATGAATATTTTGTTGATATATTGTTATCTTTCTTTATGGATGAAATATTAAAGGCAAATAAAACTCATTTTTAGGTCATTTACCATGTCTTGATACATGAAGTAGTCTTGAATTTTGTCTAATACATTGGTCCTTCACTTTCTTTTCATACATAATTGGCTCCTGCTCCATTCTGAAAGGCTGGCAAAGGTAAGTAAAGTGGCTTCTGTAACAGTGTCGTTCCTCTGCAGGTGTGCCAAGTGCTCAGGTCAGCCTCGCGAGCTTGAGTGCCAGTTTACATATGCTTGCTGCCTCCAACCCACTTTTGGACTCCACCCTACAGCAGCAGCCACCTACCTCTCATGCAGGCACCATCTCTGCTGCAACACGAGCCTCACTATTATTGCATCAGCAACAGCAGCAGCAGCATCTTCAGCAGCAGTCATCCGACACCAAAAATCTTATCTATTTGGATTGAAGCTAGAAGTTGACATCATTTACTTTGATGTCAACATATTTTATTTTATTCTCTAACAAGGACCAGTCTTAGGCATTCCGTGCAGTTTATAGAGTTTTATTTGAGTTGGTGTAATCTCATCAGTGTTAAAAGATTTGTGCTAGATTTCATAAGTGATCTCAAATAGATCTTAGGAAATTAATTTATATTGTACAAAATTGTGTACAATCTTACCTTAAAGGTCTGTAAGATTTTTATGTATTGCCACAGTGGTAATAAAAATACCATATGGCTAAATGTATTATCTGTAACCTTTTTATTATTTTAATTAGTATTATATAGAAAACTTACTTTTTAAGAAGACAATGTAGAATTATCCCATTTCAAAATTATCATTGTTTATTCATGAAAAGTAATAAGCCTTTGGTAAAGTCATTAAGCAATGCATGGTAAAGGGAACAGCTAATTCTAGTGTAGCCTCATTTACCTTGATTGGATCAAATCTTATTACCTCTCATTACCCAAGCACTGTATGACCTCCATGGGTTTAGTACTTCCCAACTAGTACAGTGGACCCTCGCTATTCGAACACTCCAAAACACCCTCATTCCAGAATGCTGTTCAAGTGCTGTTATCAAACGAATTTATTCCCATAAGGAATGATGTAAATTAGATTAGTCCATTTCAGACCCCCAAAAATACACTTATACAAGTACTTACAATAATAAACTTACATAAAAGGGCGAGTTTCGGAGTGTTCGAATAGCAAGGGTCCACTGTATAAGGATAATTCCTAATGATTCCTATAATATTTCCTTTCCAGATTTGGAGATCTGGTTTAAGACCAGGCTGAAAGAGGCAATGATCCCTAGAATCAACAAAAGAATTGTTGAACAGTACATATTATTTTTCTTGTGGGGGAGCACTAAACCTGTAGGGTGCCAAATTTCAAGAGTTGGTTCAGTTATCCAAGTGTAGAAGTTGGAAGTACCCAATTGATATCTTGGATTTTCTGGGAAATTTTCTGAATTTGCTATCACACTGATGGAAAAACCAAACACAATACAATACAGTGGACCCCCGAGTTACGAACACCCTGCAAATCGTACAATTGTGTAAGTATAATATTGTAAGTGCTCTTGTAAGTGTATTTTTGGGGGTCTGAAATTGACTAACCTACTTGACATTATTTCTTAAGGGAGTAAATTCGTTCGGTAATGGCACTTGAGCAGGCTTCTGGAATGAAGTTTTTTCGTTACTCGGGGGTCCACTGTATATTTTTATGTAATATGAATTAATCAAATAAGTGTGCCTTACAAGGAAACTGCGCTATGGCTGTATTTGCTAATATGTAGTGCAGACAGCACTGTATGACCCTTGTAGGTTCAGTGCTTAGTTTTTATTATAATATGTAGTATAGAATTTTCTTTTTTAACATGGATGAAAAACGTCCTTTGGTCCGCCATGACTTAGAGTATTTTGCCACTACTACTGGAGCAAAGTCATATTGTTGAATTTTGATGCAGGTTAGGTTGGGTTACAGTTACTGCCTCTAAAGGAAAACCTGTACAGGAGTACTATTTCCAAATCTGTTAGCCTGGTAGCTCAGGCAGTAGAACATTGGACCTGCTAATTTATGAACCACAGTTCAGACCTCCCATCCATCTTTGTTTATTCATGGAGACTTGATATAGAGAGGAGGTAGAGAAGTATCAGATACTGGATCTGAAATAGCAGCAGTCTTCACTGCAGAGTAGGAGGAATGCTGACGGTGTCGTAAGGGCATCTTGCAAGTCACCTTTGCGAGTTTGAAGCCAGAACCACAGGTGAATTTTGCAGAGGAATCATTAAAAATACTGTACTCTTAAAACAATAATCTGTATGACCCTCGTGGGTTTAGTGCTTAGTTTTGATTATAATAAAAGAATAACCCTTGTGGTTTAGCACTTCTTTTTATTATAATAATAATAAAAGAATAATTGCCTTCGACTTAATAGAGGGGTATATACAAGTGACCAGCAGTCACAAGGCCAAAATAGTGCCATACATGCTTGCTTGGCCCTAGTCAAATACACTGCTTCAATAGACAGATAAGAGCAATGAAAGACCAGCTGACTAATTCAGCAGTGCCAATGTTGAACCTTAATTTGACCTCCATCCCCTCACCAATAAAACTTGTTATCCACTTGAGGGCAGCAGTGCCACAAGTAGGCTTAACTATCAGGCAAAGACAAACTGAGTATACAGGTCACTGTGCACAGCAAATTAACATCGTAGTATTTGGTCTGTGTATGTCATGACCATTCCAAGGAAAGTGAAGTCTTCTTAGCACGACCACAACAGAGCCTGTAATTCCACCCCTCTTCCCCACGGTGTATGTAAAAGAACTGTTATTGGGAGGAGGAGAAACATTGACTGTCTTTCCTACCTTGCTACATTGAGTGACATTTGTGAGTTTTGTACTTTCGTTAATTGTATATTAAGCTGAAGCCAATGAATAAGAATAGAACATTTGTAAGTCATTTTCTGAAGATACTTTATTTTCAATATATACCATACAAATAAAACCACAATTTTTTTTTTCAATACGCCAGCCGTCTCCTACCGAGGCAGGGTGGCTCAGAAAAGAATATTTCACCATCGTTCACACATAATCACTGTCTTTGCAGAGGTACACAGATATGACTTCAGATGTCACCCCAAACAGCAAATATTCCAAACTACTCCTTTAAAGTGCAGGCACTGTACTTCCCATTTCCAGGACTCAAATCCAGCTAACCGGTTCCCCTGAATCCCTTCAGAAAATAAGTCCCAAAAACCATTTGTCTCCATTTACTCCTGTCTAACACGCTCACACATGCATACATAATAGGAAATTAAACCAATTATAGTGCAGTATATTGAAAAAATATGCCATGTAGCAAGATTGGATATTCCAACATTCAATAGGGATTCCTAAATGTAATATTTATCACAGTTTATTATACTTTAAACAGGAGCAGTATACCTACAGGTTCAGTACTACCCCATAATATTCATGAAGTGCTAAACACGAGAGTTATCCAGTGCCTGGGAATGGAAGGCAATTAGGTTTGATACAAAATGGTGACTCCTATTCCATAAATCAAGAGCCCTTCACCAACATCAAGGCACCTCCCATGATGATAATGACCTTTGCAAACTTTCCTTTCCAACCTAGGAGGCCTTGTCTGAGACCAGACTATGGGGACTAAAATTAACAGAATCACTGACAGACAGTTCCCATCAGTGAAGGTTTTATCTAGAAAGATTGTTACTACATCACTTTTTTGCTGACTGAGCCTTTTATATACAATAATACACTTCATTTTGTAATATGGTAAAGATTTCTTATTAATTTGCTATCAGTAGACTCCTAAGCCCTTAGTGCTTTACAGGATATATGAAAATTTGATACACCTTGTCACCTGGTTCTTTGTATCCAACTTTGGTTACGTCGTATCTTTAGCAAGCACAAAAATATTGTTTTTGTTGGGTCCCCGGTCATGTTGACGTACAGGGCAATGAACAGGCAGACACTGCTGCGCGGTCAGCAGTACATGACCTCCCAGTTTCATATAGAGGTGTTCCTTTCACAGACTATTTTGCTGTAATTACTACCCACCTTTGCACCCATTGGCAACAACGTTGGTCTGATCTGCTCCATAACAAACTACAGTCTATTAAACCGAGTGTAGGTTTCTGGCCATCATCTTGTCATCGATGTCGTGGATGAGAGATTACTCTCTCCCGTCTTCGCATCAGCCACACTCGTCTTACTCATGGGTATCTCATGGAGAGGCGCCCTGTTCCACTGTGAGAATTGTCAGGTCCCAGTGTCTGTTAGCCACATTCTGTTGGACTGCCCATTCTATCAACGTGCACGCAGAATTTACCTCCAATGTCGTCACCGCTCTACTGCCCTTACTTTACCTTCCCTTCTTGTTGATGAACCCTCCTTTAACCCAGACTCTTTCACTGACTTTTTGACAGCAACTGATTTACTGCACAAACTCTAATGATAATGACTCTAGCACTCCTCACTGTCCTTTCTACCTCAATCTCTTGCTACCTCTACCCCTGCACCTTCCACTGCCCTGCTGCACTCCATGCCCTAATACTCATCCCTCTCTCTCTTGCTACCCAATACCCTGTATCCTTCCCTACCCTGCTGCGCTGTATGCCCCTTGTAGGTTTAGCACTTCTTTTGATTATAATAAAAATTGCTATCAGTAAAATGCCTAAACCAATTTGTAAAAGTACAGTATTATCATGAAATCAGCTAGTGCAAAGAGTTGCCCTTAACATTTGAGGCAACTGGAGGGAGTTGCCTTGATACTGGTGAAGGGCTTTTGATCCAATTAACTAGAACTGCACTTTCCTTGGATCTAACCTGATTACAGTCCATTCCCCAGGCTCTGTATGAAGACTAAAAGTTTGGTGCTTCCTCTTATATATAATAATCTAATCATCAAATTTGATCATAAATTTTTTATAAGTAATTAGTTCTATACTTTAGTGTCAATGATTGAAATATAATTTTATGGTACTGTACCAATACAGTACACTGCCCACCTTTCATTCCTGAAACTGGAGTTATATATGAAAACACGCTATGTGAAGTGAGCATTTCTTGGAAAAACTGAGTTACATTCTTGACACCTCGAAAAAGCCAATCTAGTATTTTTTTAAATTCTTAATTTACCTAAAATATGAGCACATTAAAAATTGTGTACAGTACATATAGTTAACCCAATAAAGTTTGTTAATGGTATACTGTACTCTTAAATTGTGGATGTTGATGCAGAATGGGTCTGATGTAAGAGGAGAGGATTACTGGTGTCAAGGAAGATGGAATGGGATCTTGGGACTAGGTGGATGACGGGTTTATGGGCTGAAGATGACAGAGTTGTTACTTGAACCCCTCAGGTATTCTGCTGTCTCTTGTGTATTACCCTACAGTACTTTCTACAGCTGACAGTAAAGCATCATCAGCTTCAGGTCATAGTCATGGGTTACTCATTACACAAGCCTGACCCAGGCCAGGCTCTGAGAATAGAAAAACTCTTGAAACTCTTCAAGGGTATATCAAAGGTAACCTCTTACACCAAAGGCATGCACTGCCTCCATCACACATTCACCACCTCTGAGCATCCCTTATCACTTTCAATTTCTTCATTAGAAGCATAATTTCATGTTTAAACTTGACACTTGCCAACACTAGATCTCCTTTTTGATGCCATGATTACTATCCAGACTCAAGGTGGGACAATGAAAAGATCAGAACTGGAATGATAACACAGGAACGAGAAATAGTATGGTACGAGACAACTGGCACTGTGGGTGTTAGCACCAGCAATGCTAGGTCTAACATAAAACAATGGAAGCTCGAGGTATGTGGGAGAGGAAATATTCTTCCTGCGCCAGTGCAATAGTTAGACATTTAGTGAAATGTGGAAACAGGATCAAAATGTAAATCGTGAAATCTAGAAACAGTACCTAAATGCACAAAGGGTGGCAGTATACAGTGGACCCCTGAGTTTCGGTCATAATTCATTCCAGAAGGCTGCTCAAGTGCCATTACCGAACGAATTTACTCCCTTAAGGAATAATGTCAAGTTGGTTAGTCCATTTCAGACCCCCAAAAATACACTTACAAAAGCACTTACAATATTACACTTACATAATTGTACGATTTCCGAGGTGACCGAAACTTGGGGTCCACTGTACTATACTTCGACCAGTACTGCCAGAGTCAGATACTGTTTAAAATCTATGCATTGACTAGTTTGCATATTATATATGTAAAATTATAGTGCAGTTAAACCCAAGTCGGTGGCTGGTAAGGATGATTGTGTTTGCCAGAGAGAAAAATGTTTCACCATAATTATAACCATTAACAAACCTGTCATCAATGAACTTTGTTCACTGTTTTCAAATCAACTCATGTTTTTTTTAAATAGAGGGTTTACTTTTATAATGAAAAATTTCACACATTACATAAGTGTAGTATACAGGGTGGGAACATGGAAAGGCTGCAAACAGATCTGAACAAACTGAAAGGTTGGTTAGATAAATGGTTGCTTGAATTCACCCTTTGCAAATGCAAGATTATGAAGATTGGGGAAGGGACCAGAAGACTGGGAAAGGGAGTGAGGAGCAAAGGCTGCAGACCTCATTCAAAGAGGACCTGGGAGTAAGCATAATGCCTACCATATCACCAGAGGCTCGTATCAACCAAATAACCTCTGGAGCCAATGCTTATCTGGCATACAAGTGTGGCTTTATGCCAGAAGTATGCAGAGAGACTAGTTCTAGAGTTAAGGGATATGAGCTACAAAGAAAGGCTCAAGGAATTGAATCTAATGACTCTGGAGGACAGAAGGACCAGAGAAGACATGGTAACTAAATACAAAACACAGCGAAACTGATAGGGCAGATAGGAACAGGCTGGAAACAGGTACTTGGGGACACATGAGTCACAAGGACATCAGAAAGTATTTCTTCAGTCTCAGGGTGGTCAGGATGTGGAATGATCTCAACAAAAAAGTGGTGGAGGCAAGCTCCATACAAAGTTTTAAGAATAGGTACAATAGGGCCTATGAAGCTAGGAGAATGAATCTGGCAAGTGGCACACTGAGAAGTGAGAACACCTACACTTACTCTCTTTATCATAACTGTCACTTTTTCAGTTGTGACAGCATTCCAAGTGAGTAATATAATCATCCATACAGAAAAACTGTTCATCACATAATGGACATAGGACTTCCAACTGGGCCAAACTAAATGAATCGTCAACAATATGACCTGACAGACTAGGAGCCCCAGAATCTAATTCCATTATTGATGAGAATTCCTCAGTTGAACAAACGTCACCTGAGTTAGATTTTATTTGGTCAACTGGAGCTGAAGGAAAAAGTGCAATAGTACTGACAAAGTTCGGTGACTGCTGAATGGTTAAATCATTGTGCATGATGCTATTTTCATTATGACGGGGTGAAACTACCAGTTCCATTTGTTTCTCTGATGCCTGACTCTGAGCAAAATGAATGCTGGTATCTTCTGACAAAGACACATCACTGCTTCCACTAGGAATCATGTTACTGTTTATATTTTTAGTGTCATATTCTGTCTGAAAGTGTATGTTCTGTAAACACTGTACATTAAAATCCTCTGCTCCTAACTGCTGACTAGAATCTCCATCCTTATGTAACTCGCTGTAGTCGTCTGAAAATGTGTGGTGGCTACAGAGTCCAATGTATGAATTATCACAAAGTTTAAATAATAGAAGAGAGTCATCACCACTCTCACATGTAGATATAGCACACTTGCCATTACTAGACAAAATAATACAGGGATCTTGTTTTTCAGATATACTTAAAGTCTCACTGGTAATATCCTTATCTGATAACAATTTTAAAGATTCAAACTTGCAATTTGGAACTAAATTATTCTGGGAACCATTTACTCTACTATCTTCAGTGTGAACAATTGTTTGAGAGCTAGAACTGGAAGCAACACAGCCTACTGAGCTAGAACTGGAAGCATCACAGCCTACTGACCTAGAATTGGAAGAATCACAGCCTACTGAGCTAGAACTGGAAGCATCACAGCCTAATGAGCTAGAACTGGAAGCATCACAGCCTACTGAGCTAGAACTGGAAGCATCACAGCCTACTGAACTAGAACTGGAAGCATCACAGCCTACTGAACTAGAACTGGAAGCATCACAGCCTACTGAGCTAGCACTGGAAGCATCACAGCCTACTGAGCTAGCACTGGAAGCATCACAGCCTACTGGCATTTGCATTTCTCCACTTGTATTAAATTGTATTATAACTTTATTAAAACTTGTTTTGTCTACTACTGGCAATTCGTGTTGCAACTCAGAACTGTCAGTTTCAGCAGATACAACACAGATGACATTTAATGATGGTGAACTAGTACATCCAAATGATGACACATCCACATCTTTAACTGTAAAACTACCAACCTCCTCAGGAGAAACCACAAGTGATTTTACGTCACAGCCTACTAATGGGGAAAGAATTCTTTCATCTGACTTTTCATTAAGAATGTCAACATTTTCTTTTGATTTTAAAACAGATGAGCTTTTAACAACCTTTTCTTTGTTTTTCACTTTCCCATACAGCTTACTGTCTATAATTTGATTAGGTATGACCAAACTTTGTTGACCAGTAGGATGAACTTCATTTGTTGAACTTAAATGATGCTTCTTCTTATGGGTATACAATGTGTTCCTATAAGCAGTTGCATACCCACAAATATCGCAATGAAACGGTTTTTCACCTGTCAAAGAAAACAAATTTCACTGTGACAAAAATGAAATTCATTGTAATGAAATCCTACATAAGAATTAACTAATGACTGCTTTGAAATTTATATTCTTCCTTAATATGAATGTTCATTCTATTATTTTTTAAGACTACTATTATTATACACAAATAACCCTCACATAGGAGAGAGAAGCTTACGATGACGTTTCGGTCCGACTTGGACCATTTACAAAGTCACACTAACAAAAAGGAGAGGAGGGAGTATATATAGGACAGCAGACAGGGACAGGACAAGAGAAGTACAGTGGACCCCCGAGTTTCGGTCATAATTCATTCCAGAAGGCTGTTCAAGTGCCATTACCGAACGAATTTGTTCCCTTAAGGAAAAATGTAAATTAGATTAGTCCTTTCAGACCCCCAAAAATACACATACAAAAGCACTTACAATATTAAACTTGCATAATTGTTCGATTTCCGAGGTGGCCGAAACTCGAGGGTCCACTGTACTATTAGGAATGGAGGAAGAGAGGTAGTAGTAGTGGAGACAGTCAAATACTAAGAAAGAGGAGCACTGCAAGGGAGCTAGGGGCCCATAAAGGGTAGGAACAAGAACACAGAGGGGGGAAAAATAATAATAATGGACCAAATACCCAAGGCAGAAGAAAGAAAAACCCAAAGGAGAAAGAGGAAAGGGGAAAAGGGAGAAGGGAAAAAAGAATCAGGTTATGTCACGGGTGTTCTGAAGTTTGGAGCATTTTACAATGTAATGGGAAAGGAAGGCATCTACAGAGACAAAGCCAGGACTAAGATTCATACAAGGAAAGTTGTGTATAAGGGAGGATTCAACCAGACAGCAAAAGAAGTAGGGTAGACAGTTTTAGCAGAAGATCAGTCAATAGGATGACTGTGATCTCTGACATGACAGAAAAGAGCATTGTTGGTGTCGGCAAGCTTAACACTACTTTTGTGCTCCTTAAGTCTGTCAGAAAGAGAACGGCCAGTTTCTCCAAAGTACTGAAGAGGACAGGAGGAACAAGAAATAGAGTAGACACCAGGAGCATCTATAGAGGGAGGAGAGGTATGAACTAGATTGTGAAAAGTGTTAGTTTGGCAAAAAGTAAGTTTGATGTCTAAGGAATGGAGAGAGTTGTTGAGATTAGAAAGACTGGAAATGTAGGGAAGGCAGAGGACAGGAGAGTTCCCAGGAGTAGAGAGTTTGGGAGAGAAGAAAGTCCGTTTAGCACGTGAGAAGGCAGAGTCTATGAAATAGGAAGAAAAAGGAATTTGAGTCCACACAAAGGCAGATAAGATCAAGAAAGACATCAGTAGATATAGGGAGATGAAGTAACCCTTCATTTGCCTTCTCTCTGAGAAAATTAAAGACTTCATCAAGAGGGACATTAGTGAAGAGGGACTCAATGTCAAGACTAAGCATCTTACAGGTCAGGAGAGAGCGAACCCGTTCAATGAAGTCTTGAGAGTGACGAAGGTGGGCAGGAGAAAAAGTACCAAGAAAGGGAGTGAGGTTTTGGCCAGCCAAGAAGCAAGAGAATAAGAGACAGAACCTCTAGAGGATATGATGGGATGCGTCCCAGGAGGGCTTCCCTTTACAACGCTTTGCTAATGCAGCGGTTTTCAATTATACCCATTCTACATTTATTTAAAACTTCCTATAATAAATATATTCACCACTCGCTATAAGTTAAGGCCAAAAATATTTTAAGGTAAGTAATGTGTGTACTGTATATGCATTTTAAGGCCTACTCTATTGTTCATTTAATATATGACAGTGTAAACAGGTTTTCAGGCTTTTATATGCATTTTGAAAGTGAAAAATGGCTACTTTACAGCAGTACCCTGGAACCTAACCTGCTGTAGAAGCAGGTACTGTAACAGTAATCCAAAACAATGCCTTATTTATATACATAATCACAGTCTATATTTTTATGTCAGTAAGAGCAGGTTAAAATACATTTTACCTGCTCTTTCTGCAATGTATTTCTATGGTTACTTGGAACTAGGTACATACTAGAATGAACATCCAATTAAAATTCACCAACCTTTGTGACTACTTTCATGAAAGGTTAGCTGGTCCTTAGTTTTGTAACATTTGCCACAAAAGGAACACTGGAAAGGTCTATTTGAGGAATGAGCAGCACGCCGATGTTTGTTCAGGTGAGACACGCTCAGATAAGTCTTGCCACAGTCTACACACACATGGGGACGAATACCTAATAAGAAAATTCAATAATGGGCATGAAAGAAAAAAAAACAGGTATTTTAGTGAACCTAGCTAAAAGTGCAAGGGGAACAATCAAAGTAGACAAAATGAGATAATAAAGAAATTGCTTATGTTTCTCACTTCATGAAACAGTTCTACTGATTTATTTATGTACAGTAACAACCATGACTTTCTTCCTCCGTAAGCCATGCGTGTCGTAAGAGGCGACTAAAATGCCGGGAGCAAGGGGCTAGTGACCCCTTCTCCTGTATATATTACTAAATGTAAAAGGGGAAACTTTTGTTTTTCATTTTGGGCCACCCCGCTTCGGTGGGAAACGGCCGACGTGTTGAAAGAAGAAAGAAGAACAACCATGGTTACATCCATAGGCATACAGCACTGAATCCTTTTGGGGGGTACACACAAGTACCTGAATTTTATGATTCAACAAATGCCTGAAATAAGAAAAAAAGAAGCTAGTAAAACTAGTCAATTGTGTATGTGCTATAACATCATAGGTTCCCGCAGTTTGACATGCTTCTAAAAGCACTACCAACAATTACAAATGAAAGTCTTGCCAGGCTTTCTACAGCTTTATTGTTGTATATCTTCACACAGTGTTCTGATGATAGTG
This sequence comes from Cherax destructor, assembly GCA_009830355.1. Classification (NCBI taxonomy): domain Eukaryota; kingdom Metazoa; phylum Arthropoda; class Malacostraca; order Decapoda; family Parastacidae; genus Cherax; species Cherax destructor. The sequence goes on from WNWK01000026.1 coordinate 50,562, forward strand.
CTGCTGAATCCCTTGACTGTCTCTCATGTAGATCTATATGATTGGGGCCAGTAGCGCTTGCATAGATCTACGCATAAATCACAGCACCCTCAAATATGCTGTGAATGGCAAATTTTGGCATAGACATGAGAGAGCAGGTCTGTGTGGTGGGTGTGCACAGTATATAAAAAAATCCTTTCCCATGTAGTGCCTGATGGGAACAGCTAACTTACGCTCTTATGTTTAGGTTAAAATAATGACTGGAGTGTTTTCTAGGGTATTTTTCTTGGTTTTATTGGCTGTTTCTTGGTGCCACTTGAGAGACAGGAAAACATAGTAGCAAAATGGAGATGATTTTGATCAGCCTAGAATTGACCTGAAATATGCCTTAAAGTTGTGGAAATCATTGATTTTTTTGTGATTTTTTCAAAGGAAAGGAACAGTGTTTTCTGATTTTTTCACTATGTCTGCTTCAATTATTGGGATGTCCTAGACCATGACCAAGCATTCTTGGTTATGGTTTATCAGCTGAGAAATACAGAAAAAACAATATTTTTGTGTGATGATGAATTCAAAATGGAGGGGAAAAGTAATATAGGAGAGTCCTGGGGATGTAATTAATGAAAAAAAGGTAAGGTTGCTTTAATGGCTGGAATGCTTACAATGTTTTGGACACTGTTTTTAAATAGTAAATTGTTAAAAATAGTGTAAAAATGGCCAAATTACCCAATTCTGAGTTATTTATAAAGTAGTTCTGACAGGTGAATGGGAAGTTTCTTAGGATCATTGTATAGTAAGAAGGCATAGTATTGAAATAACCAGGAATTAAGTTGGTTTGAGTAATGGAATTAGTCTAAAATAGACCTCAAAATGGGCAAAATCACTGATGTGCGAAGTGTTCCCTTATTTCCAATTTTGCATCCATGTAATTCAGTAAGTTTTTCATCAAATTTTGCAATTTCAGTTTCATTACCTTAGATATTCTCTACCACTTAAGGAGATAAAGTTATTCTATTTTTAAAAAATGGTGATACAGGAGACACAAAGAAAGGATTAAGTGGTGTTATCCTGTAATGAATACAGAAACTGTTCAGAAGGCCACAGAGCACAAAGCCAGGGTATACTCTACATCATGGAAAGAGGAAAATGAGAAATGAGTAGTATATAAAAAGCTTCATTATAATTGTAGTATCAGCAGCATGTTGAACATGACAAACAGGAAGAGATATAACAAAAGCACTACTGGCATATTTTGTGTGAGGAAGGAATCAAGACCTCAAGTATGAGTATGAGGCCACATAAATAAGTTTAAGTTAATATAATTATAAACTATTTAATTTTCACTGTTTCTTAAGGATTCTGATCATACCTGAGTGAGTGAGACGATGTTTGTACATGTAAGATTCAGTAGAGAAGCTCTGGCCACATTCATCACAAGTAAATCTCTGCTTCAGATGATACCTTAAGAAAAAAAGTACATTAATTTCTCTTGTATGCCTAAATACCAAATTCACTTTGATCTCACTGAATAATAAGATCAATAATAAAATTTTACAAGAGGCAATTAAATTTTCATAAATCTGAAGACAAATTAAAACATAAAAAAGAAAAAAAGAAAAGATCATTAGCTTAAAGGTATGAAGATGTTTAGGAAGAACCCAAGTCAGACATGAGTGAGATTAGCATTAGTTTTAACCAAAATAATGACTGCACTGTTCTATGGCTCTCTACACTAGTTAGGACTTTATGGAAAATACCCTCATCCAAATGGACTTTCCAAAATTCTTAATGAATGTATTGTTTAAATAAGTGGCATTACATCCCAAAACCTATGGTAACTGTAAAAGGTAGTCTATTTTAAATTCCTTATAATGAATGGGATAAACTTTCGAACGAAATTCGTAACTAGTACCATGTATACACAATAACAGTAGGTGAGAGAAACCTATGATGATGTTTCGGTCCAACTTGGACCATTAACTAGTCATAGATTAGTTAATGGTTCAAGTTGGACTATTAACTAGTCATACACTAGTTGATGGTCCAAGTTGGACCGAAACATTGTCATAAGTTTCTTGCTCCTATATGCAGGTTATTTGTGTATTGTTCCAGTCACAATATTGTGCCTTCTTGTTTTTAAATAAGTATACTATATTCTTTTTAACACATCAGCCATTTTCCACCAAGGTAGGATGACCCAAGAAAAAAAAAAAGGAAACATGTTCATCATTTATTCAATGGCTGTTTTGCCAGAAATGCAGATATCACAACTACAATGTTCCTCTGTACTGTAACATATACCCCCTACCCTCCTCAGAATGCAAGTACAGTGGTCCCCCGAGTAACGAACACCCCGGAAATCGTACAATTATGTAAGTATAATATTGTAAGTGCTTGTGGAAGTGTATTTTTGGGGGCCTGAAATAGACTAACCTACGTGACATTATTCCTTAAGGGAGTAAATTCGTTCAGTAATGGCACTTGAGCAGGCTTCTGGGATGAAGTTTTTTCGTTACTCGGGGGACCACTGTACGTACTGTACTTCCCACCTCCAGGACAAAAGTCTGGCTAACCAGTTTCTCCTGAATCCCTTCATATACAGTACTGTACAGTTTAACTCTGGAATTCTCATGCTTCATAATATGTGTGGATCACTTACACTATGATTTTACTGAAGGTCATTCACAAATAGCTTCAATTATTCATGGTTTTTCTTGGTATCTATTTTTTTTTCTTGCTTAGCACACGACCCCTAAATTTAAAAATAACCATAAAAGTCATTCAAAATGTGCTTTCTTTTTTTCTTATTAATGACAATATTAAGCAGGTTAGAGCAACATTTAAAGATATATTATTATTATTATTATTATTATTAACACATTGGCCGTTTCCCATTTTATCATATGATAGAGTAGGTGTTAAACATATTATATTTCAATATATTAACATATTAAATACACTGCAGTTCATTTACAGTCATTGTACATTACTACTAACTGGGAATATATAACAAGCCTATATGAATAATATTTTTTATATTTTTTTTTATTAACACATCGGCCGTTTCCCACCAATGTAGGGTGGCCCGAAAAAGAAAAACTTTCACCATCATTCACTCCAACACTGTCTTCCCAGAGGCATGCTTACACTACAGTTATAAAACTGCAACATTAACACCCCTCCTTCAGAGTGCCGGCACTGTACTTCCCATCTCCAGGAATCAAGTCTGGCCTGCCGGTTTCCCTGAATCCCTTCATAAATATTACCTTGCTTACACTCCAACAGCACGTCAAGTCCTAAAAACCATTTGTCTCTATTCGCTCCTATCTAACACGCTCACGCACACTTGCTGGAAGTCCAAGCCCCTCACACACAAAACCTCCTTTAGCTTAAATAAATTTCAATCACTTGTAAATGCAAAAGTTTCTATTACAGTACATATACAGTAGAACCCCTGTATCCACTTATTCGGTATCCATGGTTTCAGTTATCCACGGTTTACTGTGGCCCAAAAATACCTCTTAATTTTGCATAATAATGGCCCCAAAGCACAAAAGTAGAGAAGCTGGCAGTTCTTCAAAGCCTAAGAGAAGCCATAAAGTGCTTCCCATCAGTGAAAAGGTGATAATTCTCAACTTATTGTGCATAATTTATCAATTAAACTTTATAATAGGTATGGATAGGGTATGCTACTATCCACGGTTTTGGTATCAACGGCAGGTCCTTGGAACGTATCCCTGCGGATACGGTGGTTCTACTGTACTATACACGTTATCATAATTCACGACACCTCCAGGAGTCTAACCCCAGCAAATTTTTTAATGTCTGCCGTTTCTTAGTAAGGGAGACCCAAAGAAGAAAAATACATTCATTATCATTCACTCCCTAGCTAATTTTCCAAATGCTCAGGAACTTCGTGATTCAATGACCCACAGACACTCAACATTCCCACCCATCTGTACTTTACTTTCTTCCTCTTAACATAAATACAGTGGACCCCCGAGTTTCGGCCACCTCGGAAATCATACAATTATGTAAGTATAATATTGTAAGTGTATTTTTGGGGGTCTGAAATGGACTAACCTACTTGACATTATTCCTTAAGGGAGTAAATTCGTTCGGTAATGGCACTTGAGCAGCCTTCTGGAATGAATTATGACCGAAACTCGGGGTCCACTGTATACGTATGAATAATACAAAAATAAATTGCATACTGTGCTGTTCAGTTCCTTACCTATAATGTGACCTCATAAGTCCAATAGTTGAAAAGACTTTATCACAACCACTCTGTATGCAAGGTATTGTCTTGGGTTTGTGTACTGATATCAAATGGAGGCGAAGAGTATGGCGGTCTGGAAAAGGGTGAAATATAATTAATAACTAAATACGTAATGTAAATACTGCTTCTCTTCTACCAGAGTTCATATTTTTTTAACTCATCAGAAATTTTTCATCCTAGCTTTGGCTAGGGTTAACCGAATTGCCAGGTGAATTAATCAAAGAACAAAGATCCTTTGCGACAGGACAAGAGCTAATGAATTTTTATTTAATGCATTAAAAATTACACAGGGAAAGATCAAAGCATATGAAACTTTCCATGGAAGAAATATTTAATAAGACAGCAGAGAAGAATGTGTCATAGCAGCAGGCCTGATAATTCTGTTGCTTCAACCTCAAGTACACTAGATGTCCTTACTGTAACATCACAAATCCATGATGAAACAGTCAAATATGAAACAGATAGTAATCCTGACAACTCTCAACTTTCAGACCTTTGTGATTAGCTCTTCAGTTACAGTAAAATTCTAAAATTTACCACTTCGGAAGTGGCAGAACTGCAACATTCTTTGTAAGTAGAACAATTAATAAACTTGTTTAATTTATACTAATGTTTAATTTAAGTTTCTAGCAGTCCACGGTGAGTTAGAGGTCTTCTTCTTTCAACACGTCAGCCGTTTCCCACCGAGGCAGGGTGGCCCAAAAGGAAAAACGAAAGTTTCTCCTTTTACATTTAGTAATATATACAGGAGAAGGGGTTACTAGCCCCTTGCTCCCGGCATTTTAGTCGCCTCTTACGACATGCATGGCTTACGGAGGAAGAATTCTGTTCCACTTCCCCATGGAGATTAGAGGAAATAAGAACAAGAACTAGTAAGAAAATAGAAGAAAACCCAGAGGGGTGTGTATATATATGCTTGTACATGAATGTAAGTAGAAGTAGCAAGATGTACCTGAAATCTTGTATGTTTATGAGACAGAAAAAAGACACCAGCAATCCTACCATCATGTAAAACAATTACAGGCTTGAGTCAGAGGTGTATTGTCGAAGTATTATGCAACCTGTTTATCTGGCAAAGTAGATATTCCGGTAAGGCCTAGGAACCAAGGGTGCCGGAAAATTGTTGTTGTACCTCGGTGGGATATGGCCGGTGCGTTGAAAGAAAAGAAAGAAAGAAGAGTAAAATGTCAGTATTTATACACTGTAGGTACCTCCAAATGATTTGAAGCAGAGTTCACAAAGGTATTTGATCTCTGATGCAGCCCTGTGTATCCTCTTGATGTGGTCCATGTAAGAGGCCCGTACTGTGAAGGACATGCCACACACACAAATGAAGTTTGGTGTATCAGAGTGTACTGCTTTGTGGGCTTTTAAAGCACTGAAATATAATTATTTAGTGTAGTGAAGAGGAAATTCATAAGTACAATATATCAACACAGAGTACCTGTACTAAACATTGATACAGTTCTATGGTGTACAGCATTGCAGCACAAGTACAGAAAGGCATAAATATGAACATCTGCAAATATAATGAGGTCTATCTGCAGAAGACATTGAAGCAAGGACAGTACTACCGTCTAAAATGCACCAGGAGAAACACATCTGATAAAAGGATGTGAAAGGGGGATGGGGCTGGAGGATCCTTCACAAACCATAGGATTCTTGTCCCCCAGTGGAGATACTGAAGATGGTGGCAGTCAAGTAATTACAGTAGACCCCCGCCTAACGAACACCCCGGAAATCGTACAATTATGTAAGTATAATATTGTAAGTGCTTGTGGAAGTGTATTTTTGGGGGTCTGAAATAGACTAACCTATGTGACATTATTTCTTAAGGAAGTAAATTCGTTCGGTAATGGCACTTGAGCAGGCTTCTGGAATGAATTTTGTTCGTTAGGCGGGGGTCCACTGTATAGGTAAATGTACATTACAAATGTTCTAGCAATATTACAAAACAAATTATAGGAAAACAATGCACTATAATGACATCACTTTGAAATACGGTGGAAGAAAAAATATTGCTAAATTTAGAATTGGGGCAGTGACATGTGAAAAATTACTAGGGTGAGTAACTGGCACTGTTAACATTTTTAATAAAGCTGAAGTACAAATATTAATAAATATTTGTTTTATTGATTCATTCAACAAATAAAATTAGAGATATTAACCCTTTCAGGGTCCAAACCGTAGTTCTACGTCATGAGCTCAGCTCACTCAGATAAAATTTGGGCCTAGATATGAGAGAATACATCTATGTGGTAAGTGTGCACCACATAAAACAAATCCTGCAGCACACAGTGCATAATGAGAGAAAAAAAAAACTGAAACCGCAATTTTCGATTAAAAGAGCGACTTTGCAGTGTTTTTTGTATACTTTGTATAGTTGTATTTGCGATTTCTTGGTCTCATTTGATAGAATGGAAGATATATTACAGATATAGAGATGATTTCGATTGGTTTTAGTACTGCAAATGGCTTGAAACTGAGCTCAAAATAGCGGAAATGTTAAATTTTTGCCTATGTTCATGAGTAAACAAATGTCCTCACACGTCTAATACGCGCCAGCTGGTGGGTCTAATATACATTCACAAATGTGGTGATATTATTTGTACAATTATTACAATATTGCATAACAGTAAATCTTCCATTTTTTGGTTTGAATAAAAATTCATTATGTGAATAAAAAATAAAAATGGAATTCATTTGTAAAGACTGAAAACATAACTAATGAACAGAGGAAATGTTAGTTTAGTGCCAGGAATGCCTGCATTGTTTATTATGCACCTTATTTTGAAATTGGAATACAGTGGACCCCCGCCTAACGAGCAAAATTCATTCCAGAAGCCTGCTCAAGTGCCATTACCGAACGAATTTACTTCCTTAAGAAATAATGTCACGTAGGTTAGTCTATTTCAGACCCCCAAAAATACACTTCCACAAGCACTTACAATATTATACTTACATAATTGTACGATTTCCGGGGTGCTCGTTAGGCGGGGGTCCGTTGTATTTTGAACTTTGAGTTAAATTGGCTAAATTATCAATTTCCAACCACTTTATTTTGTAGTTGAAACAGTTGACTGGGCGATTTCTTGTGCTCAATCGATAGAATAGAAGTAATACTAGTGAAATAGCTAAGAATTTGGTCGACTGGAATAATGTAATTGGCCTAAAATGGGAGTCAAAGTCGGCAAATCGCTGATGCGTAAATATTGCTGACACATTAAAATTCGCGATAGCATAATTTCGTCAATTTTCAATCAAATTTCATACTTTTTGTTTTATTACCTTCAGAAAAAGATTCTCTACCATTTCATAAGAAAAAATAAGATTTTTTTTTTTTTTTAAATTCTTGGACACTGGCGCACCCCTTCCAAAAATGGCCTTGGACCCTGAAAGGGTTACCATAAAATAGTATTTAACTTGCCACTGTAAACAGTTCAAGACTCACAGCTACAATTCCTTAGGTTTTCAAAAATTAAATAATGTACACTAATTCATGTTTTGTAATTTGAATCGTTGTGTATGCATTAACATACAAGGTGTTGTGTGGCCAAAAAGAATATGTGCCAAGTTCAAACTGTGGGGAGAAAAACGTAAACACGAAGTAGATCAGAGCTATGAAACTTATGTTATAATACTTTGTTAAGGTAACTTGACAAATTTGGGACCCAAAGTATAAATTCCTTTCCTGAAGTGTGACGGTTGGAATTCTTTACAACTGTATGATACAGTATACATAACAAAAGTAATTACTTCTAGCTACAAGCAAAATCAATCTCAAGAAGACCTAACTTAAAGATGCTGAAAATAATATCTACACATTTCCACAAACAGATAAAACATTAAGAAATCAATACTTTTATTAACCCAGACTTTAGTCGTGGTGGCACTTATTCTTTTCTGCCATGCAATGCCTCATACATTAGTTCATTTACAAGAAACATTAATTTAAAATTTTCTATCAATTACAGTATACTGTATATATGTGTGTATCTAGAAACAAGGCAGACAGAAAATTAAAATTTAATATACAGTGGACCCCCGAGTTACGATCATAATTCATTCCAGAAGGCTGCTCAAGTGCCATTACCGAACAAATTTTCTCCCTTAAGAAATAATGTCAAGTAGATTAGTCCATTTCAGACCCCCAAAAATACACTTACAAAAGCACTTACAATATTACACTTACATAACTGTACGATTTCCGAGGTGAACGTAACTCGGGGGTCCACTGTACTGGTCATAAACTAACATATGTTCATATATACACTGCTTCTCAAATTGCCAAACACAAGTTACACAAAGAGCACCTCTATTTTTTTTTTTTTGAGAGAGAGAGAGCCCTAAGGATCTGTAGACCTAAATTTTATGATGGGGAAACTTGAAAAATCTATGAGACTGCATCCAGCCTACAATATCCATGAATGTTTATTGACAAAGCTTCTCATAAATCTATAAAAAAAAAAAAAACATTCTGTAGGAGTGAACCTAGCATAGTACCATATAATACTGAGAACTAGTTTTACCATATAATGATGTCTCACAGCTCCCACAAGATCTTTAATACTTTAATGTAGAAGTTGGTTAACAAAATACATTTAAAGAAAATGCTGATTAAAAAAATTCCCAAAGTACCTTTGGGTTGTGTATACTCTGTTCCTTATAAAAGCTGTGACAGCTTTTATCTTGGACAAATTGGGAAGTTACTCAAAATTAACTTAGAGATTTCCTTTTTGTGGGTCTTGATTACCCTGTCTAGCTATAGTAATATGGAAAGCCTAGCTGATAGTTGTTTGATTATATTATTGATTTCTTTCCATTTTTGTTTAAGGTTTTCATTAAGATTGAAGTTCACTTATTCCTTAGGATCAATATCCCCGGATCTTTAAACATTTTTCACATAATTTTTGATATTGCACCCCTTATGATGTTCTATATTTCCACCATTCCATCCTCCAGCATCCACTTCAAATGGCCAAACCAGCCAATGCAGTTTTTTTTTCAATTCATCTCAATAGAAACTTCCTCACCCCACTACACAGCCATGTCAAATCTTCATTCTTAGGTTTATTTATACACCGGTATTTCTTAAGATTATTTTGTGAGCTGTTGTAACGTTCACATTTGTTCAGTACAACTAAGCAAATACTTCTGAGGTAAGACTTTGCACTTACAATTTAAAAATGAAGGTTTTACCACAGACGTTGCAGAAGTTGGTTCGTTCCTTAATGTGCTTTGCAAGAATGTGTCGTCTCCTGCTCTCTCGGGTGGCCAGTCTCAAGCCACATAGCTCACATATGAATGGTTTTTCTGTCAGATGGATATGTTAGCTGCTTTCTATTACAATGACAGGATGCAAGGCATAAATTGAATAAATTATTAAAATAAAAATGTAAAGTCATATCCTTATAAAGCTAAATTTTCCTCATAAAAGGTGTTGTAGTGCCAAAGACCTGGCCCTGAATTATCAACTTTACCTCAACAATTATAACTTAACTAAATTTTACCAGGATTTGTTTATTTTTATATTTTATCATTCATAAGGAGGGCACAAGATTTCCTCTTATTCAACATTAGTTACTAAAAAAAAAACTATATAAAATTTCATGTATAATAAACATTTATCTTTACAGTCCTAAAGAAAGAGTTTACACTGTATGCTACTAAAAAAAGAAGCGTGTGATATTTTATAATTACTAAAACTGGTAAGTAAATATTATCAACAATTTGGTTTACAAAGTACCTTTGACTGCAGGAAAAGATTCATAAGTAACAAACTTGGGTTTGGTAACTCCTCTGGTTGATCTTGTTTGAGGTAAAGTTTTCAGTGTAGTATCACCAGAATCATTCCTTATGAATAAACAAATATACAAGAAAGTTAGTATCAAGCAAAAATACAACAAGACAATTCTGAACAAATATAGCCTCTGTCATATACTAAATAGACATTAAAAGTTAAACTTACATACTAAAATAATTATTTAAAATTTATTGATTACAAGTGAATAAATATTAATATATACTATCTTTTAGAGGTTAGCTAAATACAGTATGGTACTTCCTTCATATTTGCAAGAAATAATTCTTAGAGGTCACAATGAATCCAGAAATTGTACATACTATACTCTAAATGCTAGCTGTATAATGTTTGCATATCTTTCCTCTCAAACTGACTTTTGCAAATTATTTATTTGTGGATTTGCCTAATTACTTTCTTAAAACAGTCCAGTCTGTACTTAATCATGCAGCTAGACTGACATTTTTGCTTCCACTTCTCCCCAGTTGTGAGTTGCAGTGGCTGCAATGGGAAGGAAAAGAGGGAAAATCCAAAATGATACATCCGAATTTTCCAAGGCAAAATTGGGAAATAAGTAAAGGAAGATGATCAGTGAAATGAAGAACAGTAAGGAAACACATAGATGGTTAGATTAGGAGACCAGAAGACTACAATAAGGAGAGATGGCAATGAAAATTCTTTTACTTCTAGCATCTGTGAGAACTCACTAGTGTATAGGGTCATGAAGATCATGGAAATGAATATACATAATAACAAAGAAAGTGAGTATTGAAGCAATCCGGTACAGAGGGGAACACTAGACTTCACATAAAGGTTTTCAACAGAAAGATACATAAACAAAACCACAAATCCTGATTATGAGCAGCATCCAGCTTAATCCTCATAAATATTAAGGGTTTACTGCACTCCATGCAATTACAAACAATAGCTTTAAGAACAGAAAATAAAATAATTCTGTTCTCCAATTGTGTAAATTCTTAATTTTTTTTTTTATTATTCCTTACCTGTCCATGTTTGCTATAGGCTCAGGATCATCAGGATTCTCCAATTCATCACCCCCTAGTTGTTTAAGTAAACTTCCTCCACCGTCACCAGCATCATGTATACGGGATTTAGACAAACTGACCTCATCTTTTTCTTTTGTTAAAGACCAGTAACTTGGTGACAATGAGTTGGGGCTTTCATCCCCAACTAAATAATCTTCCAAATAAATCACATCTTCTCTTTCCAAAGTTCCCATGCAGCTGATTAAGTAATCGATATTGTCGAGATTCTAAAATACAAACAAGCTTAATTTTATCATATGACAGAGTAGGTGTTAAACATATTATATTTCAATATATTAACATATTAAATACACTGCAGTTCATTTACAGTCATTGTACATTACTACTAACTGGGAATATATAACAAGCCTATATGAATAATATTTTTATTTTTTTTTATTAACACATCGGCCGTTTCCCACCAATGTAGGGTGGCCCGAAAAAGAAAAACTTTCATCATCATTCACTCCATCACTGTCTTGCCAGAGGCATGTTTACACTACAGTTATAAAACTGCAACATTTACACCCCTCCTTCAGAGTGCCGGCACTGTACTTCCCATCTCCAGGAAGTCTGGCCTGCCAGTTTCCCTGAATCCCTTCATAAATGTTACCTTGCTCACACTCTAACAGCACGTCAAGTCCTAAAAACCATTTGCTCCTATCTAACACGCTCATGCACGCTTGCTGGAAGTCCAAGCCCCTCGCACACAAAACCTCCTTTACCCCTCCCTCCAACCTTTCCTAGGCCGACCCCTACCCCGCCTTCCCTCCACTACAGATTTATACACTCTCGAAGTCATTCTACTTCGTTCCATCCTCTCTACATGTCCAAACCATCTCAATAACCCCTCCTCAGCTCTCTGGATAATAGTTTTGGTAATCCCACATCTCCTCCTAATCTCCAAACAACGGATTCTCTGCATTATATTCACACCACACATTGCCCTCAGACACGACATCTCCACTGCCTCCAGCCTTCTCTTGTTGGGACATTCACAACCCATGCCTCACACCCACACAAGAGGGTTGGTATAACTATACTCTCATACATTCCACTCTTTGCTTTAATGGATAAAGTTCTTTGTCTCCACAAACTCCTCAGTGCACCACTCATCTTTTTCCCCTAATCAATTCTATGATTTACCTCATCTTTCATAGACCCATCCGCTGACACGTCCACTCCCAAATACAGTGGACCCCCGGTGTTCGTCCTGCTCCAAACTCACCCTTTTATGTAAGTGTATTTTTGGGGGTCTAAAAGGACTAGTCTACTTTACATTATTCCTTATGGATATAAATTTGTTTGGTAATGGCACTTGAACAGCATTCTGGAACGAAAAAATAACGAAAACCGGGGGTCCACTGTATCTGAATACATTCACCTCCTCCATACTCTCTCCCTCCAATCTGATATCCAATCTTCCGTTACCTATTTTTTTTGTTATCCTCATCACCTTACTCTTTCCTATATTCACTTTTAATTTCCTTCTTTTACAGACTGTTACGGCCCCCTATCTAACACGGCTGTTAGGTAGTATACCTGCCGGCCTGTGACATCATCAAACGTGATGTTTGACTGACCAGCCGGCTGGACTGACAGTGTCCACCAGACTCTCATATGGAGAGTGTCCACCAGACTCTCATATGGAGAGTGTCTACCAGACTCTCATATGGAGAGTGTCAACCAGACTCACCACTGGAGAGTTCACTAGACTCTCCCCTGCCCTGAGTGTGCACCAGACTTCTGGTGATAGGACCTGTTTTACACCAAACACCTGGTGACAGGACCTGCTAACTCTCATAGACTGGCTTGAGAGTGTGTTCCCGACTTTTGGAATGGCTGGTGACAGAGACTCTCACGACGTATCTTCTGAGAGTATTCACCAGGCTACCTCACGGCGTACATTGATTCAGACACCCGTCTGCGACTTCTAACTCAGGGATTTGTGCGTCTCTGAGATGCGACATGTGAGATGCGACGGACAGAAGTCAGGGTGTGTTATACCTGGTAGGCGTGTCAGGCGACACGGTCTAGCCAGGGTGTGTTGTACCCTGTGAGCCATTGTGGAAAGTCAGTGTGAACTCGGTGTTTGTCAGGTGATTGTGATGGTAGCACGACACAAGGAGATAGTCGTGTGATTTTGTGTTTGTGACAGATGACGCGGTGCAAAGGCTTCCCTAAAGAACGAGTTCGTGATACAGGGGGTGTGCCATGTGGCACAGAGAAGGTGTCGTGTGACACAGTGAACGTGTCTTTTATGGCACAGAAACGGGTGTCGTGGAACCCCGTAGGCGTGCCATAAGACAGAGATAAGGGTGTCTGAGGACACGGTGGAGAAGGCGTATCATGACGAGAGGATTGGTGGTGTCCTGTGTGACATGATGTTGGCAGTGACGTCTGTCTCGGCACAGAATTAATGATTGTTTTCTTGTGATATTTTACTACGTTTTAAAAAGTTGTTATAAATGTGTATATAAAAGCTATATGTTTTTACACAGATTATATGTTATACAGATTTATGTTTTTATATTAATAATAATATATATATTATTAAATATCTGAAATATGAGATTTTATTGTTATCCCAAACAGTCACTTTATTACAAATGTATTATTTTTGTAATACAGACCCTACCAAACTCATCAACCAACCTCTGCAACTTCTCTTCAGAATATCCCAAAAGCACAGTGTCATCAGGAAAGAGCAACTGTGACAACTCCCATTTTGTGTTAGATTCTTTATCTTTTAACCCCACACCTCTTGCCAACACCCGAGCATTCACTTCTCTTACAACTCCATTTATAAATATATTGAACAACCATGGTGACATAACACATCCCTGTCTAAGGCCTACTTTTGCTGGGAAATAATCTCCCTCTCGCCTACATACTCTAACCTGAGCCTCACTATCCTCGTAAAGACTCTTCAGTGCTTTCAATAACCTACCTCCTATTCCATACATTTGCAACATCTGCCACATATCCCCCCTATCATACGCCTTTTCCAAATCCATAAATGCCACAAAAACCTCTTTACCTTTATCCAAATACTGTTCACCTATATGTTTCACTGCAAACACTTGGTCTACACAGTCCCTACCCTTCCTAAAGCCTCCTTGTTCATCTGCTATCCTGCTCTCCGTCTTACTCATAATTCTTTCAATAATAACTCTACCATACACTTTACCAGGTATACTCAACAGACTTATTCCCCTATAATTTTTACACACTCTTTTGTCCCCTTTGCCTTTATACAAAGGAACTATGCATGCTCTCTGCCAGTCCCTAGGTACCTTACCCTCTTCCATACATTTATTAAATAAAAACACTAACCACTCCAAAACTATATCCCCACCTGCTTTTAACATTTCTATCTTTATCCCATCAATCCCAGCTGCTTTACCCCCTTTCATTTTACCCACTGCCCCACGCACTTCCCCCACACTCACAACTGGTTCTTCCTCACTCCTACAAGATGTTATTCCTCCTTGCCCTATATGTACACGAAATCACAGCTTCCCTATCTTCATCAACATTTAACAATTCCTCAAAATATTCCCGGCATCTTCCCGATACTCTGACTCTCCATTTAATAACTATACTCTCCTATTTTTAACTAAAATATCCATTCGTTCCCTAGGCTTTCTCAACTTATTAATCTCACTCCAAAACGTTTTCTTATTTTCAACAAAATTTGTTGATAACATCTCACCCACTCTCTCATTTGCTCTCTTTTACATTGCTTCACCATTCTCTTAACCTCTTTTTCTCTCCATATACTCCTCCCTCCTTGCCTCACTTCTACTTTATAAAAACCTCTCATATGCTAACTTTTTCTCTCTTACTGCTCTCTTTACATCATCAGTCTACCAATCGCTCTTCTTCCCTCCCACACCCACTTTCCTGTAACCACAAACTTCTGCTGAACACTCTAACACTATATTCTTAAACTTACCCCATACATCTTCTACCCCATTGCCTATACTCACACTAGCCCATCTGTCCTCTAACAGTTGTTTATATCTTATCCTAACTGCCTCCTCCTTTAGTTTATAAACCTTCAAATCTCTCTTACTTGTTGCTTCTATTTTTCTTGTATCCCATCTACCTTTTACTCTCACTGTAGCTACAAGTAAAATGTGATCTGATATATCTGTGGCCCTTCTATAAACATGTACATCCTGAAGTCTACCCAACAGTCTTTTATCTACCAATACGTAGTCCAACAAACATCAGTACTGTATACCTCATTCCATTCCTCATTGGTGCTCATACTGCTGATGAGAGTTAATCACCTGAAAGCAAGAGTAACAAAGTTACCAAAAAGGAAGTGTTACTGGCTGACACATAACAATGGGTATTTCACTACTATAAAAATAAGAAATAATGGAACTTTGTATGAAAGTACAGTATGTATTATAATTTATTGTGCAAACCCTTTTATTATTAATACATTGGCCATTTCCCACCAAGGCAGGGTGGCCCGAAAAAGAAAAACTTTTATCATCATTCACTCCATCACTGTCTTGCCAGAGGCGTGCTTACACTAGTTATAAAACTGCAGCATTAACACCCCTCCTTTAGAGTGCAGGTACTGTACTTCCCATCTCCTGGACTCAAGTCCAGCCTGCAGGTTTCCTTGAATCCCTTCATAAATGTTACCTTGCTCACACTCCAACAGCAAGTCAAGTCCTAAAAACTATTTGTCTCCATTTGCTCCTATCTAACACACTTATGCATGCTTGCTGGAAGTTCAAGCCCCTCGCACACAAAACCTCCTTTGCTCCCTCCCTCCAACCTTTCCTAGACCAACCCCTACCCTGCCTACCCTCCACTACAGATTTATACACTCTTGAAGTCATTGTATTTTGTCCATCCTCTCTGCATGTCCAAACCACCTCAATAACCCCTCCTCAGCCATCTGGATAATAGTTTTGGTAATCCCGCACCTCTTCCTAATCTCCAAACTATTGATTCTCTGCATTATCACACCACACATTGCCCTCAGACATATCTCCACTGCCTCCAGCCTTCTCCTTGTTGCAACATTCACCACCCATGCTTCACACCCATATAAGAGCGTTGGTATAACTATACTCTCATACATTCACATCTTTGCTTCCATGGATAAATTTCTTTGTCTCCACAATCTATAAAAATAGATAAGCAGCAGACAGCACAAGCCAAGTTAAACAAAATACTGTAGCAACTTCAGAATATGTATGCCATACACTATTTAGATACCTTCAGAAATGCAGGGTCTATTAGTCAAAAAACAAAGCAGTCTGAATGAAGCATCTAGATACAGAACTTGATAAGTCTTAGGTGTGGAGGAAGGCAAAACATTAACCCCAGGAAATAAAAGTACAAAAATAGGAGGCAAGGATGGTAATGAGTCAAGCAATGAGAAACAAAGTAAAAGATATGTGGACAAAAATGCACAACACTCACAAAAGTGTTTTGCAGATTAACAGCAGGGTGTCTTGAGACAGAAGTAGAAGACTGCACAAGACAGCTCCAGTTTGTGAAAGTGTGCTGTGAAGTACATTTGCATTGGGACACAACAAAGGATTACTAACAGGTGTAGACTTGGAGTATACCTGGAGGGTGTTTCAGGGGTCAACGCCCCCACATTCTGATTCATGACCAGGCTTCGCAGTGGATCAGGGCCTGATCAACCAGGCTGTTTCTGCTGGCTGCATACAAACTGGTGTACAAACTACACCCAGCTGGGCAGGAACAGACTTTAGGTGCCTGTCCAGCTCCCTCTTGAAGACAGCCAGGGGTCTATTGGTAATCCCCCTTATGTGAAGGTAGATACATAAGAAAGATTCAAAACAGAAGTACTATACAGTATTAGGAGACTAGTGAGAAGACCCATTTGGAGGTTCAGAAGCTGTTTGATGCATATCAAATTTTGAAACGAGGTAGAGAAAGCTATAATTAATAAACCAGTATGAAGGGTTTGGACAGCAGGCAAATTAAGAAAATGGGTTCTGAGTTCTATTCCTAGGTGGCTCACCCAGGAACAGAACTTGGATCCTTTTGGCATGAGCTTAATAGTTTACCATTTTAGAATGACCCAAATTATTTGGAAAACGCTGTTTAATTACCAAGTCAACACAGCAAAGTAACACTATTGTATTAACTTCCTAGACCTTCAATATATATACAGTTCATATAAAAGATTCAGAGCAGTGGTCTAGGGAAATTTTATGGCCTTGTTTAGAGCAGTGTGACTTCCTCGGGAATCTTAAGTGAAGGCATTCAGATGCATTCCAAAGAAGGACAGCACAGGTTCAATTCCTTAGATCAAGAGCCTCTCATTGGCATCAAGAAACCTCCCTGAAGGGGGCAGGTGAGAAGAGTTGCTGGCCACGCACAAGACAACTAGTGATCTAATTAGGTCAAAGAAGAAATCCCGATCATATGTAGCATTTTGCTTAGAGGTGTACTGGGTTACTGTTAGGAACTTGAAATTCCATTCACTAACTGGAATGGGGTGCATCTTTATGGGGCAGGGGTGAAAGTGTTGGCCAATTCAGTCAAAGGAACTGCTGTTAAATTGTGTAAGACTCTAAAATGATACAAGAGAGTATGGGTGTGTGAGAAATGGATTGTAGTACTAGGGACAGTGGGAGCAAATATTGCTAAGATATGTTAGGAAAACAATCAAAACACAGGATAGCTCATAGTTTCTGATAAAGACAATAAAATTGTTCTACAGAGTGAAAAAAGGAGAGGTAAAAATTTCCTTAGCATCTTCTACACAAATAGCTAGTGTAAGCAATAAAATAAATGCACTAAGACTAACTGCATGCACAAGAAACACTTGAGGCATGGCTGACCAATAAGTAACATAGTGTGCATAAATGGGACCTGGTTGGCAACACTTTCGCCTCACAAACACTGAGTGTCTGTGATTCAATCCCCGGCTGGGTGGAAATGTTGGGTGTGATTCCTTACACCTGCTGTCCCCGTTCACCTAGCAAGAAAGTAGGTACGTACCTGTGTTTTAGTCGACTGGTGTGGGTCGCATCATGGGGTACAACACTAAAGGTCCACAATGGAAATAAAACAAGACAGTCCTCGATGGCACACTAACTCTCTTGGGTTATCCTGGGTGGCTAACCCTCCTGGTTAAAAATTGAACAAAATCTTATTTTATCTAACCTATAAAAAGTGTCAGTTTTGGATCCCTTGTTGCTCACAATGTACACAAACAGCATAAATTAGGAAATGAATAACAACCATGGTACGTGTCAATACAATTTCTTCAGTCATGAATAACAACGTTAGTAAGTGTGCCAATGATACTAAAATAGTCCATTACATAATTTCTGATGAGGACACTAAATAGCTACAGGATGGCTTAGATAAGTTGATATTGTGGTGAAAGTGGCAGATGCAGTGCACTTTGGACAGCTGTAAAGTTCTAATCCTATGAATAGAAAATAACTGATACTTATAAGCTAAATAATGTAGATCTTAATCAAACTGACTGCAAAGAAGTTTTAAGAATTCTGGTTAGCAGAAATTTAAAGCCAAGACAACAGTGCATAAATGTTCATAATAAAGCTAATAGGAGTCCTGTCATCACATCAAGAAATATAAATAGTATTAGTCCTAAGGTTATATTTTTATATATCTTAGAGCAGCGTCATTAAAGCAAGAACTTATGGTAGCTTTAAATATAGGCTGAATAGGTACATTAGTGGGTTTTGTGGGTGTGAATTGGGCCTACTTAACATAGGTATACCTGGAGAGAGTTCCGGGGGTCAACGCCCCTGCGGCCCGGTCTGTGACCAGGCCTAATGGTGGATCAGGGCCTGATCAACCAGGCTGTTACTGCTGATGCACGTGATCCAACGTACGAACCACAGCCCGGCTGGTCAGGTACAGTGGACCCTCGGTTAACGAATACCCCGGAAATCGTACAATTATGTAAGTACAGTGGACCCCCGAGTTTCGTAAACCCCGGAAATCGTACATTTATGTAAGTATAATATTGTAAGTGCTTGTGGAAAAGTATTTTTGGGGGTCTGAAATAGACTAACCTACGTGACATTTTTCCTTAAGGGGGTAAATTCGTTCGGTAATGGCACTTGAGCAGACTTCAGGAGTGAAGTTTTTACGAAACTCGGGGGTCCACTGTATAATATTTTAAGTGCATGTGGAAGTGTATTTTTGAGGGTCTGAAATAGACTAACCTACGTGACATTATTTCTTAAGGACGTAAATTCGTTCAGTAATGGCACTTGAGCAGGGTTCTGGGATGAAGTTTTTTCGTTAACCGAGGGTCCACTGTACTGACTTTAGGTGCCTGTCCAGTGCCTGCTTGAAGACAGCCAGGGGTCTATTGGTTGGTAATCCCCGTGATGTATGCTGGGAGGCAGTTGAACAGTCTTGGGCCCCTGACACTTATTGTGTTGTCTCTTATCGTGCTAGTGGCACCCCTGCTTTTCATTGGAGGATGTTGCACCGTCTGCTGAGTCTTTTGCTTTCATAGGTAGTGATTTTCGTGTGCAAGTTTGGTACTAGTCCCTCAAGGATTTTCCAGGTGTATATAATCATGTATCTCTCCCTCCTGCATTCTAGGGAGTACAGGTTTAGGAACTTCAAGTGTTCCCAGTAATTTAGGTGGTTTATCGCAATTATGCATGCCATGATGCATAATGGGATTAAGTCAGGAGTATCTGAGAGAGTTAGAGCTAAGGAAGGGGTAGCAATAATGTTGAAGGATCAGTTATGGAAGGAAAAGAGGGAATATAAACGTGTAAATTCAAGGATTATGTGGATTAAAATAAGGGTCGGATGCGAAAAGTGGGTCATAATAAGCTTGTATGTACCTGGAGAAGAGAGGAGTGTAGAGGAGAGAGATAGATTTTGGGAGATGTTAAGCGAATGTATAGGAACTTTTGAACCAAATGAGAGAGTAATTGTGGTAGGGGACCTAAATGCTAAAGTGGGAGAAACATGCAGAGAGGGTGTAGTAGGTAAGTTTGGGGTGCCAGGTGTAAATGATAATGGGAGCCCTTTGATTGAACTTTGTATAGAAAGGGGTTTAGTTATAGGTAATACATATTTTAAGAAAAAAAGGAAAAATAAGTATACAATATATGATGTAGGGCGTAATGACAGTAGTTTGTTGGACTATATATTGGTAGATAAAAGACTGTTGAGTAGACTTCAGGATGTACATGTTTATAGAGGGCCACAGATATATCAGATCACTTTTTAGTTATAGCTACAGTGGGAGTAAAAGGTAGATGGGATACAAGGAAAATAGAATCAGTAAGTAAGAGAGGTGAAGGTTTATAAACTAAAAGAGGAGGCAGTTAGGGTAAGATATAAACAACTATTGGAGGATAGATGGGCTAGTGAGAGTGTAGGCAATGGGGTTGAAGATGTATGGGGTAGATTTAAAAATGTATTGTTAGAGTGTTCAGCAGAAGTTTGTGGTTACAGGCGAGTGGGTGCGGGAGGGAAGAGGAGCGATTGGTGGAATGATGATGTAAAGAGAGTAGTAAGGGAGAAAAAGTTAGCATATGAGAGGTTTTTACAAAGTAGAAGTGATGCAAGGAGGGAAGAGTATATGGAGAGAAAAAGAGAGGTTAAGAAAGTGGTGAAGCAATGTAAAAAGAGAGCAAATGAGAGAGTGGGTGAGATGTTATCAGCAAATTTTGTTGAAAATAAGAAAAAAAAATTGGAATGAGATTAATAAGTTGAGGAAGCCTAGGAAACAAATGGATTTGACAGTTAAAAATAGGAGAGGAGAATTATTAAATGGAGAGTTAGAGGTATCGGGAAGATGGAGAGAATATTTTGA
This sequence comes from Cherax destructor, assembly GCA_009830355.1. Taxonomy (NCBI): domain Eukaryota; kingdom Metazoa; phylum Arthropoda; class Malacostraca; order Decapoda; family Parastacidae; genus Cherax; species Cherax destructor. The sequence continues at coordinate 71,498 of WNWK01000026.1, forward strand.
GGAGTTGTTAAATGTTGATGAAGACAGGGAAGCTGTGATTTCGTGTGTAGGGCAAGGAGGAATAACATCTTGTAGGAGTGTGGAAGAGCCAGTTGTGGGTGTAGGGAAGTTCGTGTGGCAGTGGGTAGAATGAAAGGGGTAAGGCAGCTGGGATTGATGGGATAAAGATAGAAATGTTAAAAGCAGGTGGGGATATAGTTTTGGTGCTATTATTTAATAAATGTATGGAAGAGGGTAAGGTACCTAGGGATTGGCAGAGAGCATGTATTGTTCCTTTGTATAAAGGCAAAGGGGACAAAAGAGAGTGAAAAATTATAGGGAATAAGTCTGTTGAGTGTACCTGGTAAAGTGTATGGTAGAGTTATTATTGAAAGAATTAAGAGTAAGACAGAAAGCAGGATAGCAGATGAACAAGGAGGCTTTAGGAAAGGTAGGGGTGTGTAGACCAAGTGTTTACAGTGAAACATATAGGTGAACAGTATTTGGATAAGGGTAAAGATGTTTTTGTGGCATTTATGGATTTGGAAAAGGCATATGATAGGGTAGATAGGGGGCAATGTGGAGATGTTGCAGGTGTATGGAATAGGAGGTAGGTTACTGAATGCAGTGAAGAGTTTTTATGAGGATAGTGAGGCTCAGGTTAGGTGTGTAGGAGGGAAAGGGACTATTTCCCAGTAAAAGTGGGCCTTAGACAAGGATGTGTGATGTCACCGTGGTTGTTCAATATATTTATAGATGGGGTTGTAAGAGAAGTGAATGCGAGGGTCTTGGCAAGAGGTGTGGGGCTAAAAGATAAAGAAGCAAATACAAAGTGGGAGTTGTCACAGTTGCTTTTTGCTGATGACACTGTGCTTTTTGGGGGATTCTGAAGAGAAGTTGCAGAGGTTGGTGGATGAATTTGGTAGGGTGTGTAAAAGAAGAAAATTGAAAGTGAATATAGGAAAGAGTAAGGTGATGAGGATAACAAAAAGAATAGGTGACGAAAGATTGGATATCAGATTGAAGGGAGAGAGTATGGAGGAGGTGAATGTATTCAGATATTTGGGAGTGGACATGTCAGCAGATGGGTCTATGAAGGATGAGGTGAATCATAGAATTGATGAGGGAAAAGGGTGAGTGGAGCACTTGGAGTCTGTGGAGACAAAGAACTTTGTCCATGGAAGTAAAGAGGGAATGTATGAGAGTATAGTTATACCAACACTCTTATATGGGTGTGAAGCATGGGTGATGAATGTTGCAACGAGGAGAAGGCTGGAGGCAGTGGAGATGTCGTGTCTGAGGTCAATGTGGGGTGTGAATATAATGCAGAGAATTCGGAGTTTGGAAATTAGGAGGAGGTGCGGATTACCAAAACTATTATCCAGAGAGCTGAGGAGGGTTGTTGAGGTGGTTTGGACATGTAGAGAGAATGGAACGATACAGAGTGACTTTGAGAGTGTATAAATCTGTAGTTGAGGGAAGGCGGGGTAGGGGTCGGCCTAGGAAAGGTTGGAGGAGGGTAAAGGAAGTTTTGTATGCGAGGGCTTGGACTTCCAGCAAGCATGTGTGAGCGTATTTGATAGGAGTGAATGGAGACAAATGGTTTTTAATACTTGACGTGCTGTTGGAGTGTGAGCAAAGTAACATTTATGAAGGAATTCAGGGAAACCGGCAGGCCGGACTTGAGTTCTGGAGATGGGAAGTGCAGTGCCGGCACTCTGAAGGAGGGGTGTTAATGTTGCAGTTTTATAACTGTAGTGTAAAGCACCCCTCTGGCAAGACAGTGATGGAGTGAATGATGATGAAAGTTTTTCTTTTTCGGCCCACCCTGCCTTGGTGGGAATCGGCCGATGTGTTAAAAAAAAAAAAAAATGAAGGTTCTCTGTACATTTTCTAGGTCAGCAATTTCACCTGCCTTGAAAGGTGCTGTTAGTGTGCAGCAATATTCCAGCCTAGATAGAACAAGCGACCTGAAGAGTGTCATCATGGGCTTGGCATCCCTGGTTTTGAAGGTTCTCATTATCCATCCTGTCATTTTTCTAGCAGATGTGATTGATACAATGTTATGGTCCTTGAAGGTGAGATCCTCTGACATGATCACCCCCAGGTCTTTGACATTAGTTTCTCGCTCTATTGTATGGTTGGAATTTGTTTTATACTCCGATGAAGTTTAAATTTCCTCACGTTTTCCATATCGGAGTAATTGAAATTTTTCATCATTGAACTTCATATAGTTTTCTGCAGCCCATTTAAAGATTTGGTTGATGTCTGCCTGGAGTCTTGCAGTGTCTTCAAAGGAGGACACTGTCATGCAAATTTGGGTGTCATCTGCAAAGGAAGACACGGCGCTGTGGCTTATATCCCTGTCTATGTCCGATATGAGGATGAGGAACACGATGGGGGCAAGTACTGTGCCTTGTGGAACAGAGCTTTTCACTGTAGCCACCTCAGACTTTACTCTGTTGACTACTACTCTTTGTGTTCTATTTGTTAGGAAATTATAGATCCATCTACCGACTTTTCCTGTTATTCCTTTTTCATGCATTTTGTGCGCTATTACACCATGGTCACACTTGTCAAAGGCTTTTGCAAAGTCTGTGTATATTACATCTGCATTCTGTTTGTCTTCAAGAGCATCCATTACCTTGTCGTAGTGGTCCAGTAGTTAGGACAGACAGGAGCGGCCTGCTCTAAACCCATGCTGCCCTGGGTTGTGTAACTGATGGGTATCTAGATGAGTGGCGATCTTGCTTCTTAGAACCCTTTCAAAAATTTTTATATGGGACGTTAGCGCTATTGGTCTGTAGTTCTTTGCTATTGCTTTACTGCCCCCTTTGTGGAGTGGGGCTATATCTGTTGTTTTTGTAACTGTGGGACGACCCCAGTGTCCAAGCTCCCTCTCCACAGGATGTTAAAAGCATGTGATAGGGGCTTCTTGCAGTTCTTGATGAACACAGAGTTCCATGAGTCTGGGCCTGGGGCAAAGTGCATGGGCATGTCATTTATTGCCTTTTTGAAGTCATTTGGCATCAGGATAATATCAGATAGGTGTGTGTCTACCAAATTCTGTCTCTCTCTCATAAAAAATTCATTTAGGTCTTCGACTCTCAATCTGGTTAGTGGCTCACTAAAAACCGAGTCATATTGGGACTTAGCTCACTCATTTCCTTGCTGTCATCTGTGTAGGACCCATCCTGTTTAAGTAGGGGCCAAATACTGGATGTTGTTCTAGACTTTGACTTGGCATAAGAAAAGAAATACTTCTGGTTTCTTTCAATTTCATTTATGGCTTTAAGTTCTTCTCGCGTTTCTTGACTCCTGTAAGATTCCTTTACCTTTAGTTCGATGTTTGCTATTTCTCTGGCCAGTGTCTCCCTACGTATTGCAGATATAGTGGCTTCTTGTAGCCGCTCTATTATTCTTTGCCTTCGCCTGTATAGGGAGCGTCTTTCTCTTTCTAGTTTACCTCTTCTCCTCCTTTTTCTTAAGGGAATATGCCTTGAGCATACCTCAAGTGCCACAGAGTTAATTTGTTCTAGACATAGGTTGGGATCCGTGTTGCTTAGGCTATCTTCCCAGTTTATATCATTTAGGACTTGGTTTACTTGGTCCCACCTTATGTTTTTGTTATTGAAGTTGAATTTGGTGAAAGCTCCCTCGTGACTGCAGAAGGTCAGTAGACCTGCTGCAGTGCTCCTTCATATGTTCTTGGAAAAATGAACACAAATGCAGCATAATGCGATCCTTTATTGACAACGTTTCGCCCACACAGTGGGCTTTATCAAGTCACAAATAGTTCTACCTGGGTGAATAGTACATGAGGTATATCTGTTTGCGACTCGATAAACCCCACTGTGTGGGCGAAACGTTATCAGTAAAGGATCGCATTATACTGCATTTGTGTTTATTTATCCATCGTGTCGGTATTTTATACCATTTATCTCCTTCATATGTTCTTGTTTCCAATGAGATCCCCGAGTTAATTAATTAAGCATAACTGCTGAAGGACTGATGTTTTGACATCTTATTTGAAATGCCAAGCAGGTAATAAGGAACATGCCATAATACCTGTAGACGCAATTTGCCACCACCTTCTTCTTCAGGATACGTGCAGGTTGGTTCCTTCTTCTCCCGATAAATACGATTTTTCACACCATGTCCAGGATGAAGGAAGACATCCACTTGTTGTTGTTGTTGGGGTTGTTAAGAGCCACTAAAACTTGCACCTTATTGAGTCCTGCTTCCCAGGAGGCATTTAAAAATAAAAAATATGTATATTATAATAAAGTGGATAAAAAGGCTTCAAGGAAGAATATTTGGATTTCTTCCTGAAGCCATTTGAATATTCCACTTCCCTTACCACCCCATCTTTTCATATGTTTATAATAACAATAATAATAATAATAATAATAACAACTAATAATAATAATAATAATAATAATAATAATAATAATAATAATAATAATAATAATAATAATATAATAATAATAATAATAATAATAATAATAATAATAATAATAATAATCTATTTCTACAAGTACATGTACAAGGTATACAGGCCTAGCTGACATCAATGACATATTACTATATGAAGAGATTTCGGGGCAAATAAGATCAATTTTGTCCCCACGATGCGACCCACACCAGTCGACTAACACCCATGTACCTATTTTACCGCTAGATGAACAGGGACAGCAGGTGTCTTAAGGAAACATGTCCTAATGTTTCCATTCGTACCGGGAATCAACCCCCGGACCTCAATGTGTGAGCTGAGTGAGCTAGCAATCGAGCTACGGGACACAGATCTAGGCGGGAATTATAAAGGAATCAGTTTCCTCCGGAAAGAGAAACGGGAACAAGTTTTCAAATTCAAGGACATGATAGGAAGGCTGAATAACTATATACAAAAGATGAGGTAACCATATTTTGTATATAGTTCTACCGCTCTCATATTATGTTCTTCAATAAGAACATAACATAATATTGATAAAGTCACTGCATGGTGTAACGTCTACAAAGAAAGATACCCAGATGTTGCATAATCAGTTCTCAATTAGGTCAGATGGACCCCTTCTTAATTCTGTCTAACTTTTTGGGGGGTTATCCTAGGTAACCCACACATATGCTGTTATGTATAATAATTTATGTAACTGTATTTATGTGTACCTGTACTTGTACATGTGTAAGAAATAAGATAGATGAGCTAATATTAATTGCAAGTGCAGGAAACATAGATATTATTTCTATAACTGAGACCTGGCTCAATCTGAAAGATAGAGAGATGCCTTCTGAATGTCACATACAAGGCTATAAATTATTGCACACTGATAGTGTCAACAGGAAGGGTGGTGGAGTAGCGATGTATGTCAGAGACAATTTAAATTGTTGTCTTAGACAAGATATAAAATTAGAAGCGTCAGCCACTGAATCTGTTTGGTTACAGCTTCTCAAGGGCCGTGAAAAACTAATCTTGGGTGTGATTTACAGGCCCCCAAATCTTGATAGGGAGTGCAGTAAACTTCTATGGGAGATTTCAACTTTAGACAAACTGACTGCAGCAATTTGACAGGAAATTTAGAATCAAGTGACTTTCTTGATACGATTCAGGATTGTTTTTAAAACAGTTTGTGACAGAACCAACTAGAGTAAATAACCTGCTTGACTTGGTTCTTGCCAGTAGGGAATCGCTAATTAATAACCTTGAGGTTAATGATGAGCTCGGGGAAAGTGATCACAAATCACTCAGTTTTAATATATCATGGAATTACCCTAATAATGGCAATCAAGTCTCTGTCCCTGACTTCTGTTTGGCTGATTTCATAGGACTGAAACATTACCTGGGTGGGTTGAACTGGAATGACCTGACGGGGCCAGGAGCTAAGTCGGGGCCAGGAGCTAAGTCTCGGCCTCTGCAACCACAATTAGGTGAGTACAATGGGGCAGGTAGGTGGTGATGGTTGCCGATATGACGTTTTCCAGAGCATAGTTCTAGCTGCTCAGACAACTCATGTTCCAAATAGAAGTCCTCAGGTTGTTCTTCAACTCTATATATCCTTGGTTAGGTCTCATCTAGATTATGCTGCACAGTTTTGGTTACCGTATTACAGAATGGATATAAATGCTCTGGACAACGTACAAAGGAGGATGACAAAGTTGATCCCATGTATCAGAAATCTTCCTTATGAGGATAGACTGAGGGCCCTGAATCTGCACTCTCTAGAAAGGCGTAGAATTAGGGGGATATGATTGAGGTGTATAAATGGAAAACAGGAATAAATAAAGGGGATGTAAATAGCGTGCTAAAAATATCTAGCCTAGACAGGACTCGCAGCAATGGCTTTAATACACACACAACCCGCACTATAAAAGAGAGGAGCTTACGACGACGTTTCGGTCCGACTTGGACCATTTACAAAGTTACACTAACACAAAGGACAGGTAGAAGGGGTATTTATAGGCAGGCAGACAGGGGAGGGCACAAGAAAGTGGTGGAGGGGTAATAATGGAGGTATTGTGCCTTTTTTTGTTATTAATGGCTTTAAGTTTGAAAAATTCAGATTCAGGAAGGATATAGGAAAGCACTGGTTTGGTAATAGAGTTGTGGATGAGTGGTACAAACTCCTGAGTACAGTTATAGAGGCTAAAACATTGTGTAGTTTTAAAAATAGGTTAGATAAATACATGAGTTGGTGCGGGTGGGTGTGAGTTGGATCTGACTAGCTTGTGATACTAGGTCAGATGCCTTGCTCCTTCCTTAAGTGAATGTGACCTGACCTGACTAAATTGGGGCATTGGCTTAAGCCGGTAGGAGACTTGAACCTGCCTCGCATGGGCCAGTACGGCTGCTGCAGTGTTCCTTCTTTCTTATGTTCTTACCTGAATAAACTTACTTACATGCCCACATACACACAAAAAACCTCAAACCTGAGTCAACAGCAACAGGTTTTTCCTTTACCTAGAATGAGGTGATGTAGGCTGCCCGAACCAACTGTCCAGCGGAGGGCAAGGTATAGTGGGCACAAACGTCCCAGGAGAAATTCGACATTGATGCTCAAGGCAGGGGTTGAGGGAGAGTTTCACACATCTCTTTTTAAACCATTTTTACGCTCCACCAACCTGGGAGGAGAAACCACACCACCCCAATGGAAATAAGTCATTCTGTCTGACTTTTTCTGGGTTATCCCAGGTTCTCTACACATATGCTGCTATGTATGATAATCTATGTAACTGTATTTGTGTATACCTGCATAAACTTATTTACTCAGTCACCTTGTTGTTGGGAGTTTATAGAGACACAACTGACGTCGTATCGTACCCTGATCCCAGTGTCCGGGGAAGAAACGTCGAAGGGCCATACAAAATAAAAAGACAATAACGTGACTGGAACAACACACAAATAACCACACATAGGAGAATGGAACTTATGACGACGTTTCGGTTCAACTTGGACCATTAATGGTTAGTAGTTAATGGTCTAAGTCGGACTGAAACGTCGTAAGTTTTATTCGCCTATGTGCGGGTTATTTGTGTCCTCAAGGACACAAATGTTGAACTATTATATTATAATTAGTACATAATTATGTGTATCTGTACATAAAGAAACTTGCTGGAAGGACCCCAATGAAATAAGTCACTCTGTCTGACTTTTTTGGGTTATCCTAGGTTCTCTACACATATGCTGCTATGTATGATAATGTATTTGTGTATACCTGAATAAACTTACTTACTTACTTATAACGTGCCAGAAACTCACTGACCAGAGACTATGTTCGTTTATTTTGTCAGTAACGAGCCTAATATAACATTCTCATTCATGTTATTCGATAATAAATTTGAGTCATATTTAAGCGCTTAAAATTACTTATTTAATCAAGGTAAGAATATTCGAAAGCCAAAAATATTCCTTAGACTTCATTGCAGTTAAAAAAAAATACTAAATAAAAATTTTGTATCCGTTAGTATACTTATATTGTTACATTGTATATAATATTTATCGAAAATATATTGTTTATAAAAAATTAGAGCATTTTCTTATAACATTTAGTTCTATAAATCAGTTGTGAAATAACCGAGTAAGAACTTTCAGTTGTAACTAATATAAACTTTTCTTAAATCTCATAAAAAGAAGACGTAATAAACCACAGTTTTTAACTACAGACTAAACAAAAATAATTTATAAATAAACTTCTATAACAAAGTTTGTTAGTTGATATTGGACCAGTAGTGAGGGGGGTGGCTGTCCTGGACGCTGTCTTACTCTGGGGGACAATACCACCAATATTAACCCAATCACGATGGTAATACAACTTTATTACGCAGGATAAAGTATATTGATTGTCATATAACATATAAACCCAGTGGGAGTAAGTCACATTGTTAATGGTTGGGTTATCCTAGGATCATTTAACCCCTCCAGACGCTGTAAGTCTATTCAGGGGAAAATTATACAGATTATGAATGAATTACAAATGTTTTTAATACAGTAACACGTGCAAATTACCTAGGATAACCAAAACATTTATTTCCTTTTGCTGGGTTTACGTGTGATACCCATTCGTGTTTAGCGCTTCCCCTCCTATTATAATAAATCAATCGTAAGTTGCTTTAAGAAAAAGTATTCTATTGTAAGTTCATAAATTCTACTCATCCTTTTACAACTAGACAGTTACAGTTTTTATTCTGTTTTATGAATTATATTGTACAGTGTAACTTGTATCTATTTTTTTTTTAACTTCCAGTTAATATCTTGTATAGACTTACAAAATATTAAATAAAACTATCTAGTTCTTAGAATATTATTGCAAACTTTGTCTGACTTTTTTCTGGGGGTTATTGTAGTTAATTTACACATGTTAAACTATATATGATAATTGTACTTATGTGTACCTGTACCTAAATAAACTTTCTTATCTACTTAAAGATGAGATGAGTTTTGTTGGGATTTTTAACCCGGAAAGAGTTAGCCACCCAGGATAACCCTGGGATTAAATCGTGTACTTTGTGTTGTGAGCTGAATGCTCTACCATACAGCTTTGAGGTATCTTATAGTCTAGGCATATTGCTTCCATAGCTAACCTAATCATATCTAACCTAATTTAGCGAGACTTCATTGTTAATTACCCTGTATGTGCTCAGGCAACTAACATTGGCAACTTTTAATTAGGTTAAGCATAGTTCATTTGAGTTTTACCACCAACATAAATAAAGATTCATCATTAAACCAACATGTATCTTCCCTTCATCTGTAGCCTAAATTATGCATTGAGTCTTAGAAATTTTGAAAAACATATAACATATTGTATCATGTTTTTCTTTCAGTTATTCTACTCATTCTTCAAGTCCCTGATTGGGAAGGATGTTGTGGTTGAACTGAAGAATGATTTGAGGTAAGTGGCCTTTTCATTCTGTTGAAAATTAATGCATTTTTTCTTTAACAGACTTCAAATGAGCTTTATTAGTAAGTACCATAGTGGGATTTTTAATTATTAATGCAGCTGTTCATGATTGCTTATGCTTTTATTATAATTTTGAAACTAAAATAAATACATAAATAAAAATTAGAGAGAGGAGAAAGACTAAATTACATCAAGTTTGCTGGAAGGTTGACTAGTCATCAGTATCCACATCATTAATTGCAGAACGTATGCAATTTCAATGCTTCCTATAAATTTTCTTCAAATTGGTGCCCTGAAGCTACAGTACCTTCACCTTGCATGGATCTTTCTCATTTACATTAACGACCTACCAAATGCATCTCAACTACTCAAACCCATACTATTTGCAGATGACACTACATACGTTATCTCTCACCCAAGCCCAGACATACTAGCCAACACTGTAAATACTGAATTGCAGAAAATATCTACCTGGATGATGACTAACAAACTTACTCTAAATATTGATAAAACCTATTTTATTCAGTTTGGGAACAGAGCTACAAATGTGCCACTTAACATAATGATAAACGGGTCCCCTATCACAAAACTCACAGAGGGAAAATTCTTAGGAATCCATCTTGACAGTGGCCTAAAATTTCAGACACATATACAACAAATTTCCAAGAAAGTCTCAAAGACCGTGGGAATACTATCCAAGATACGGTACTATGTTCCACAACCAGCTCTCCTTACCCTATATCACTCACTCATCTACCCCTACCTCACCTATGGAATCTGCACATGGGGCTCAACATCAATAACTCATCTCAGACCATTAATAACACAACAAAAGGCAGCAGTTAGAATGATAACAAATTCACACTCCAGACAACATACTCCACCAATATTCAAAAATCTAAACTTACTCACCATACAAGACATACATACTTTCTACTGTGCCTATTACATACATAGAACACTCTATGCAAATATTAACCCACCACTCAAACTTCTCCTTACCAATTTTAACAGGACACATGACCATAACACTAGACACAGAGCACTCCTCGATGTTCCCCGTGTCCATCTAACACTATGTAAAAACTCAATGCATATAAAAGGCACGAAAATTTGGAATTCATTACCTGTCATTGCCAAAGAAACCCTGCCTGTACCCCAATTCAAATGCACAATATCAAACATTCCCAACAAAGTAAAATAATCACTTAAATGTAAAAACCTGATTAATCACTTAAATGTTAAAACCTGTTATGAATAATACATACTAAGCTAACTGTTCCTATAACATTTACATTATAATGACCACATAAACTGTAATTGCAATGCAGCTAATTGTTTTAAATTGTTATCTCACTCAATTAATTGCATTGTTACTATTAATAAATTATTATGTTCAACTTATATTCAAATTATACAACTTAGATACACAATTATACTTATTTTATAAATTATCAACCTTAATTTTTTACCATGTAGTCTACTATTACTTAATCTTAAGAATGCCCGCAATGCACAGCATATTAGGGGCTTTTGGCATGTACACCTCATTTATACCTATGTATCATTGTATCGTGTCTACCTAACTATGTATCATTGTACCATGTCTAAATAAACTATTATTATTATTATAAACTGGGCATGAGTCTGAAACAATGTGCTAAGGGCAATCGCAACTTAATGCACATTCACTATACAGTGTACCCCCGAGTTTCGTAAAAACTTCACTCCTGAAGTCTGCTCAGTGCCATTACCGAACGAATTTACTCCCTTAAGGAAAAATGTCACGAGGTTAGTCTATTTCAGACCCAAATACTTTTCCACAAGCACTTACTATTATCTTACATAAATGTACGATTTAGGGTTACGAAACTGGGTCCACTGTACAGTGGTCCCTCGGTTTTTGCCGAAAATTCGTTCCAGAATGCTGCTCAAGTGCCATTACCGAACGAATTTACTTCCTTAAGAAATAATGTCACGTAGGTTAGTCTATTTCAGACCCCCAAAAATACACTTGCAACAGCACTTACGAAAATACACTTACATAAATGTTCGAGTTTGGAGATGCACGAAAACCGAGGGACCACTGTATATCTAATGATGAATTTTTGTAATTTATACTTCAATTATAAATGCTGTATGTAATAAATTTAGTAGAATGTTCTATAACTTACATTCTTTATTTTATGTTCCTGCTTCATACCTCAGTATTCTACCAGAATAAGAGAGGAGCAAACATCGTCCTATCTCATCATTGTCTAAAGTTAAATTTAGGGATAATTATGATTTGAATCAATGCCTCTCTCTAAGCACTGGATTCAGAATGATATACAGTGGAACCCTGAGTAACGAACACCCCGGAAATCGTACAATTATGTAAGTATAATATAGTAAGTGCTTTTGTAAGTGTATTTTTGTGGGTCTGAAATGGACTAACCTACTTGACATTATTTCTTAAGGGAGTAAATTCGTTCGGTAATGGCACTTGAGCAGGCTTCTGGAATGAAGTTTTTACGTTACTCGGGGTTCCACTGTATTACTGTACATTACTGAAAATTGCTGTGTACTAATGTTTATACCAAGGTATACAAAACAAGTTAATTTAATTATTGAATTTTGTTAATGAGCACTATTTGCAAGTGGCTTGTTATGTACAGTTCACTGGTTACTCATAATTTACACTGACTTCTCTTTTTTCAGTATTTGTGGTACACTTCACTCGGTTGATCAGTACTTGAACATCAAGCTTACGGATATAAATGTCACCGATACAGAGAAATATCCTCATATGGTAAGAATCAGGCCTAAGCCGGTGGGAGACTTGGACCTGCCTCGCATGGGCCAGTAGGCCTGTTGCAGTGTTCCTTCTTTCTTATGTTCCTAAGTAACAAGGTATTCAGGTACAAGCTCTTATGTTATTTGATTATAAATAATGTGATAACTCTTACACTTTTAATTCAACAGAGGTCTAGTTAATCTTAATGCTATATTATGCAGTCTGTACTTGTTTGAAGTATCAGACTGCATAATATAGCATTAAGATTAACTAGACCTCTGTTGAATGTAAAGTGTAAGAGTTATCACATTATTTATAATCAAATAACATAAGAGCTTGTACTACATTAAAAAATAGTACAGCCTCTCCTCGCTTAATGACTGAGTTCCATTCCTAAGACCATGTCAGTAAACGAATTCACCAATAAGTGAGAAGCATTCTGTAATGGTAGTGGGTTTGTGTAACCATCTTTGATATTGTTTTAATATCACCTTTGCACTATTTATAACATTTTTAGTATATTTTTAAATGTTTATACAGTAGTGTACTGTATATTGCAATAAACAGAATAGAGGAAATCAGCTCTAATATATATTATTTAGGTCTGCATACTGGTCAGAGAGGCCGTCGTAAGTCTCAGTTGTCTGTAAACGAGTACGCCGCTAAGTGAGGAGAGGCTGTATATGGTACTATACATGTAATATAATGTACCATACTATTTTAGCTATTCATTAAATTTAATCTTCTTATTTTTATTATAAGTGGTTATACCCTTTTGGGACAGGAATTCCTTAATTGGCTTGTTGTATTTCACTGAGTTAAGGACAAAGCTATGCTCATATGGTTACCCATAAATTTGCTTGCTGGACCCAGCAGTACATAAAATGTTACCTTGCTCACACCCCATCAGGTTGTCAGGTCCCCAAAACCATTTGCCTCCACTCTCTCCTAGCTAACACATTCACACATGCAGATTTATAAACATAATAATAATAATAATATTTGTATTTTAACACTTAAGAAGATAAGAAAGGAGGAACACTGCAGCAGGCCTGTTGGCCCATACTAGGCAAGTTCTTCACATTCCATCCCACTAACAATTACATTCAACCCTTAAATTACATTTTAGCCCTTAAATTACATTCACTTGTAAGACGAAGAATGAGGGGAGACATGATCAAAGTGTATAAGTGGAAGATGGGTATTAACAAAGGGGATATAAATAAGGCCTTGAGGATATCTCGCCAAGAGAGAACACGCATTAATGTATTCAAATTAGACAAGTTTGAATTTAGAAAGGTTATAGGAAAGTATTGGTTTGGAAATAGGGTAGTTGATGAGTGGAACAGTCTGTCTAATAGGGTTATTGAGGCTAAAACCTTGGGTAGCTTCAAATTTAGGTTGGAGAAATACATGAGTGAGAGGGATTGGATTTGAGTGGGACCTGCACATGAGTAAATAGAATTATCAAAGCTTATTGCTTGGGTAGCATTGAAAATTGGGTTGGGCAAATATTCTGTTAGTGGGATAGATTGTGAAGGACCTTCCTAGTATGGGCCAACAGGCCTGCTGTAGTGTTCCTCCTTTCTTATGTTCTTATATTATGCTTTGAGTTATCCTACTTTCATGGTAAATGGTCAGTGTGGTAAAAAAAGCAACCAGTAATAATAGAAGAGTTTGTATTTTGTGTGCATCAATATTCAATTATGTACTCTACACAAATGAAGAATGCATGTACTGTATGTGGATGCTAAATATGAATATCATAATAATATACCTTTACTAAATTAAAGAATAAAAAGGCACAATACCATGCCTTTTAATAACCCACACATAGGAGAAAGAAACTTATGACAATGTTTCAGTCTAACTTGGACCATTAACATATCGGACAGAAGTGTCATCATAAGTTTCATTCTCCTATGTGCTGGTTATTTGTGTATTTACCAAATTACATACCTGCTACAGTATTTAAAGAAAAACAATTGTATTATTTCAGACATTAACTTCACAAAATCTTGTGTGTAACATGATTTATTTTTACTTTTCAGTTATCTGTAAAAAACTGCTTTATTCGTGGCTCTGTGGTTCGGTATGTGCAGTTGCCGGTAGATGAAGTAGACACTCAGCTGCTCCAAGATGCAGCCAGAAGAGAGGCACAACAGCAGCGACAGTAGTTTACAAATTAAGCTCATTTCATTTTAATGCAGTTTAAAGGTACGTTGGCACCTTTAGGCAAATAAATTAGGTTCTTTTCAATTCTGTAAGAGATTTATTTTTTTACATTACCTCTAAATTCTGAAAATATTGTGGTTTGTCTCCAGGAGGGAGAGTAAAATTACTCCACTATTAATTTATTGATTTTGTTTCATCACAGTCAGTGCAAATTTTTTTTTTATATGACTTTCTTGCAAATTAAGTAAGTGTTGACACAGTGTATACTGTACTGTCTTTCCAATCACCACGTAAGTGATTAACTTCAGATTTTGTGTTAGTGACAATTCAGTGATTGTGTCCATATCATGATAATGTTGTAAGATGTACCGAAACCTAGTCTAGTTTTTCAGTTCTGTTTTGTGGGATTGTGGCCATTGATTTATGTTATACAGTGGTACCTCTACTTACGAGCAGCTCCCAACTCGAACAATTATGTAAGTGTATTTTTGGGGGTCTGAAATGGATTAATCTAATTTTCATTATTTCTTATGGGAAAAAATTCCTTCGGTATCAGCACTTGAATAGCCGTCTAGAATGAATTTTGCTCGTAATTAGAGGTACCACTGTATTACAATTCACCCTCTGACTAGCATTCAGCATTTATTTAAATCATAAATAATGCTCAAAAATGAGTGAGAGATCATTTATTCTAATGCAGTAAAAGATGGTATAGTATTATTAGTCAAGACATGTCATTTCAGTTGAAGTTATGGTGTTAAGATCATTCTTAACATAACCAGAAATTACTTGTTTCAAGGTAATTTCTGTAAATGCCAGTGAATAATATTGGATGTCAGTGAATGACACTTGTTATAATAAAATAGTTACTACCTTTGTAGCACAGTATTTAAAAATAAATTTTCATAGCCTCAGTAGGGCACACTTTTATAATGTTCAGATAAAATTTCTAATACACATTATAAAAAATGATAAATGTGTGTTCTTTATCCTGGCACCATGTTTTAGAATTTTCAAGCAGGCATCCTGACAATGTTTTATTTTTTTTTGTAAATTTAAAGAAAGTTTGATAGAGTATCAAGAAATCTGTGGAAAGAAAGGTGTATATTAATGGATGCTTTGATGCTGGTGAAGGGCTCTTGATCTAAGATATTGAAGGTACCTTCTCCATCATAGGATCAAACTTGATTACTGTACAGTACCTCTTATCTGAAGATAGGTAAAACAAAAGATAATTTACAACACTGTTACAGATGCTCTTAAAAGTATTCTGGTGAAGTGTTAGAGAACATTATAAAATCCCTCGAGCCCATCATTGATGCCACTGATGGGCTCTTGTTTCAAGGAATATGATTTGTCTTCTTTCTTTCATCGGACCTGATTCCTTCCCATTCTCAGATGCTGTATGAGTTTAGCTCTTCCCCACAATAATTATAAAACTAAATGAGTTAAAGCACATACAGTAAATGAGAATGGAGAAGTAGATGATGAGTGATGGAGAATAGTCAAACATCTCATTAAAAAGGAAGTCTTGCAATTTAGTTTAATATACCTGTCATGAAGGATAGTGTATACATATGCTTTAGCATTACAGGAGGTTCCTGCTTATACAGCAGGTTAGGTTCCAGGCTACTGCTATAAAGCAAAAAATCACTGTAAAGTGAAACATAGCCTTTTTTCACTTTCAAATGCATATAAAAGCCTGATAACATGTTTACACTATCATATATTAAGTGAGCAATAGAGCTAGGCCTTAAAATGCACACATTACTTTCTTTAAAATACACACATTACTTTCCTTAAAATATTTTTGTCCTTAGCTTATAGTGAGTGGTGAATATATTTATTGTAGGAAATATGAATAAATGAAGAATGGGTATAATTGAAAACTGCTGCATTAGCGAAACACTGTAAAGTGAAACGCTGTAAAACGGGGGGCCTCCTGTATTAGTATTTTTTGTAATACTTTATTTGATAAAGTTTTTAAATTTAATTTGTCTTGTTAAGCTTTATACATTCCTCAATCACACACCGCTTTAAAAGGAGATGAGGTTGTTAAATAAGATTATTAATCTACATTATTAAATCAGATCAACCATAATTTCTGTGTAATCATCTATAGCTTCTTTATGCATAACAAACTCAGTTGTGTTCAAATATGATTACTTTTATGCTTAGCAGCCATATGTTTTATACTTTGTAAATACAATAAGGGGCTTTTTGTATAGACTTTGAAAAGTAATGATTAAAGTTGTAATTAATGAGGTACTGTACACTGATAATACCAATAATATCCAAGATGTAGCTTGAGGAAATGCTTTACCTTGTATACATGTCAAAAAAATAAAAAAGTAACGGTAGCGGTTGGCCTTGATGCAGGGAGACGCACCCAATCACTCCGCAGTAACATTTGGGGGATTCACAAAAAGTCGGAAATGCCCTTAAGCCAAAAATGTCGTCTGACGTAGTCCCAGAGAGACTAATTAATTACTGAATTTTAATGTCCATTTGGTTGGTGTGTTGAAGGTACAAAACCAGTTAACATCCTGTTTGAGTCAACAGGAATGTAGGTAACTGGCTACCATCACTTGTTAATGTTTTCCTGTGCTGTATGACTCATAAGGTTTAATGCCTATTTTTGAATATAGTACATGATAATAATAATATTATTATTATTACCCCTCTTAGCTGGACTTGAGCCCCAGAGGCAGAAAGTACAGTGCCTGCACTCTGAAGAAGGGATGGGATGTTGCGGCTTGGAGGGTCATCTGATCTGGCAAGACAACGATTGAATGAATGACAGCAAAGCATTTTCTTATTTGTTGGGTCACCCTACCTCGGTGGGAGATGGCCAGTGTTAAAAGTGATTTGCACAGATTTTGCAAAGGCGTTTGACAAATGCGATCAAGGGGTCCTTGATGCAAGTTAGAGGTTCTTGATCCCAGAAACTAGGCCTGTCTTCTTCCTTGTATCAAACCTAATTGGTTCCCATTCCTCAAGTGATGTATGACTCATATGGGTTTAGTAATGAAGATTTGCTGTTGAGGTTGTTTGGTTATGTTGAAAGGATGAAGAGGTTAATTCAAAGATTATAGTACAATAGGGGCTCTTGTTCTGAGCAATTGGACTTGTTCTCCCCTTCCTTAGACTAAACTAAATTGCCTTCCATTACCCATGTGTTGTGTGACAGCCACAGGTTTAACACTTCCCCTAAATATAATAATAATATAGTAATATTAATTCATCAACCATATATATTTCCTACTTTTTCTAACTATAAATATGTAATAACCACCTGTCTTAATTTTGATCTCAATTTCATCTGCTGGATAGATTTTACAGATAATTGTATATTATTGTATATTTTGTATTACTGTGGTTTACCATAAAGAAATTGAATCTATAATTTTTTTTTTTGCCTTTGTTAGAGGCTTCTATAGACTTATAAAAGGAGGTTTTGTGTGCGAGGGGCTTAGACCTCCAGCAAGCATGTGTGAGCATGTTAGATAGATCAATGGAGGAAATGGTTTATGAGGGACTGCTGTTGGAGGTGAGAGCAAGGCTGACTTTGAAAGCATTCAGGGGAACCAGTTAGTTTGGACTTAAATTGGAGGTAGAAGCACGTGCCTGCACTCTGAAGGATGGAGTGGCGATATGTTGTGTTCTTAATTGTGTGTGGCGTTCTGTAACAGTGATGGAGTGAGTGATGATGAAAGTGTTTCTTCTTTTGTTCGGGTCACCATGCTTTGGTGGGAAATGGCTAATGTGTTAATAAAAAGAAAAAATATTTGATCAAATTCAGTTTCATCCAATTATAATCAAATGAGGCTTGTGCGAGTGTGTTAGGAGTGAAAGGCGACAAGTTGTTCTTAACGGACGTGCTGTTGGAGTGAGAGAAGGTAACCTTTATGAAGGGATTCAGGGAAATGGGTTAGCCAGACTTGAATCCTGGAGGTGGGAAGTACAGTGCCTGCACTCAGAAGGAGGGGTGGGGATGTTGCAGTTGGAAGGTCATCAGAGTGTGATGTCAACACACTTCTGAAAAGACTACGACTGAATGAATGATGATGAACATGCTTTCTTCTTTGTATCACCTTGTCTTGGTGAGCGACTGCCGTTAGGGTAAAAAAAAAAAAAATCAACTTTCACATTGATAAAGATGATAATAACAACTTAAGTTAATATGATGGTGCAGCAGCAATAAGGACGAAAATGCAAATACAATGAGTTGGATGGTCACCCTTATGAGTGTAGCATGGGCAGGTAGCCACTAATTGCTACCACCTGTCTTCCTTATCACTATCTTCAAGGCTACATATACTTCATCACAACCTATGCCTATTACGCTGGAAAAAGGAAAAAAATCCTCCGCTCAAAAAAATCTTCGAATATTATATATATATATATATATATATATATATATATATATATATATATATATATATATATATATATATATATATATATATATATATATATATAGTATATATATATATATATATATATACGTATATATATATATATATATATATATATATATACTATATATATATATACTATATATATATAGATATATATACGTATATATAATATATAGTATATATATATATATACATATATGTATATATATAGAGAGAGATAGATACAAGAAATACAACTATCAGTATATGTCTATTGGTAGACATACAGGTCTGTGTATATAGTCTGGAGAATATATCTATCAGGTATATAGGATTATATCTTGACATATATTATATAGTCTGAAAGGCACATCTATTAATGTATATACATTAGATGTATATTCAGTGTATATACACTGAGAAACATACATTCTCAGCAGTGTATGTACACTAAAAGACATACATCCTCAGCAGTGTATAGTCTTAAAATAATTACAGTATCTCAGAGGAAGGGATTCTCAAAATAAAACATGACAGTTCCCTCTCCTTCCATAAATCATCACTCACAAAAAATGGTGCCCCAAGGAATTCGGTCTCCTCATTATTCTTGGGAAAGATTCCGATCTTCCTCCCTAAATTTAGATCGGACTTCTTGTCGCCCTCATTAAAACTGTATAGAAAAAAAATCCATTTTCTCATCAGTTTGTCTTCTTAAGGAATACACAGTAGTTGATAATTCATAGAAGTACTATATAATTCATTGTAGCATATAATTCATAGTAGTCTATAATTGTGTAACGTAATTTTGTAGTTTTTGTGTAACGTAATTTTGTAGTTTTTGTGTAACGTAATTTTGTAGTTTTTGTGTAACGTAATTTTGTGGTTTTAATAAGGCAGGTCTATGATATTTAGTTACAGTATACACCGCGATGTGTATTTCTCTCAGTGTATATATTCTGAGAGTATATTTTAAACCATATTTTAGGGATTAAGGTATTTGTGTCTGGTGGTGAAATGGTGACTCCTAGTGTAGCCAATAAGCTTCAAACCAATTAACTAATCAACCTATTCAATTTGTTTATGAATTCTCTCACTAAAACAAATAATTTCCATAGGCAAATAAATGACTGTAATTGACTATAGTAATAAAGTAGCCTACATCAATTGTGAATTTTATTAATTATCTGAGATACAAGTAAGACAGCTGCTGTACACTGACAGCTGCTGTACACTGACAGCTGCTGTACACTGACAGCTGGCTGCGCTTACGACGCTTCACCTGACTGACAGCTGCTGACACTGACACTGCACTGAGCTGCTGTACACTGACAGCTGCTACTGACAGCTGCTGACACTGACAGCTGCTGTACAGACACTGCTGACATGACGCTGCTGACACTGACACTGCACACGACAGCTGCTGTACACTGACAGCTGCTGTACACTGACAGCTGCTGTACACTGACAGCTGCTGTACACTGACAGCTGCTGTACACTGACAGCTGCTGTACACTGACAGCTGCTGTACACTGACAGCTGCTGTACACTGACAGCTGCTGTAACTGACAGCTGCTGTACACTGACAGCTTTTACACTGGCTGTGACCGACGCTGCACACTGTGCTGCTGTACATTAACAGCTACAGGTAAGATAGCTGCTGTACACTGACAGCTCCAGATAAGACACTAGTGTACACTGACAGCTACGGGTAAGACAGCTGCTGTACAATGACTCACTTATGCTACTCTTCACGAGAGAGGAAGCATGGTGGACTCAGGAAGGTAGTAATGTCGTGCCTAATAGGTAAAACTGGCCAATTAGCAAGAACTCATTTAAAATTAAGTCCTTTCTAAAATTTTCTTTATACGTTTAAATATATATATATTTTTTCATTTATGTTAATGTAAAAATTTATAATTTTGTTCCAAAAGAAACTGAAAACTTGCCTAACCTTATTATAACAAGCGCAATTTAATTTAGCCTAACCCAACTAAATATATTTTAGATACGTTTACAATAATTTAGTAATAAACAAACACAATTAAATATTTTTTTTTCATTAGGTTTAGAATGATTTTTGCGAAATTATTGCATACACAAATTTTCGCTTGTCTTATATGGCAAGAAGTGCGTTTCTATTTAAGCCAAAATCGCAAGTTTTACCTAATCGGCACGACAGTAATATCTGAGATTGAAAAAAAAAACATGGGTTCACCCACTGGATTTTTTTTTTTACATAATTTCCTAAATATAGAACATATAAATGAATAATATAATAAATGCGTATTAAAATGTGATGCTATTTGGACATTTTCGAGAAATTTCGAGTGAGGTTGTGTGTAAGAGCGGGAGAGGGACGCGGAGGAGGGACGCCATTTGTAATTTGTGAACACTGTCGTGAGAAATTTTGCTAATAATCCGGTATCTTCAGAGTTAAATTGGAGGTTTCGGCCTGAATTTGTAATTAGGAACCCGTGTTAATGTCCCCTGCTGAAGAATTGAGACAGGAAATTTTGCGGGACCTCAAGAATTCCGTGTGGATGGCGGAACATCACTCACAGGGAAGTGCACCAGTCCATTAGTCCCTTGCATTTAGGTCTCTAGCTGGCCACTGTAGGGTCTAGGTGTTAGGTGTTGTGGTGTGGTCCATCTATAGTAATTAAGGATTTTATTTCTTTGCATAGTTTACAATGTGTAATTACAATTTTGATTTAAGCACAAAGAAAGCCACTCATGCCGGGGTATTTCGGGCAGACTAAATTTAATGCTTAATTGACTACTTAATACTAGGCATATATATCAGTTGGTTTGAATTGTACATCGTTTTTAATATTTCAGCAGAGGTAGTTAGTGGTTTAGCAGTACACGTAATTGAATTAACAAGTAATTGATTATCAAGTTACAGTATTTTATTTTGGCTCATTTTACGTAATGAGATTGAGATCATTTTAAATGATAAGTGTTAATACCAATTATATTTGTGTACCCAGCAAGCCTAATTATATACTGTCCACAACTTTAATTACCAGAGTAGCTGGTTTTAATATATAATTATTAATGCCAGGTCTAGCTTTTTATGAGTGGTAGGGAGTGGGGCTTCGAGGGAGTGACAGTTTGGCGACCTACTGTGATTAAGTCCCACTTATCTCACCCAAATTACTTGCAGGTAATAATTCAGGTAATGCCCAGTAAGCCTCCTGCAGGTAATTTACTCACATAATAATAATAATAATAATAATAATAATAATAATAATAAAAATAATTTTCACACCCACTGAACTAGGAAATATAACTATAAAAATAGAGACTCAAACAATTTTCAACTTCCTCCCATCAAACTGCAAAGAGATTTATCAATAGACCGTTACAGTGTTCATGAAGGCAGTTGATAATGTCAGGAAGCAAGTTCCTGATCAGCCTGGCTGAGGTTATTATTATTATTATTATTATTATTATTATTATTATTATTGTTATTATAATTATTATATTATTATTATTTATATTCTTATATTATTCTTATATTGTTATTTATATTATTCTTATATTATTATTTATATTCTTATTATTATAATATTTTTATTACTATTATATTATTATTATTATTGTATTTCATAAAGCGCTAAACTCACGAGGGTCATTCAAGTCCAGTAGTAGTGAAGGATCGATCCTTTGTCCGTTATTAATCAGTACAGCACATCACTCCCTGGACCCTCCATAGACGGGCAGCCACCACCCACACAAACTAACAATTTTCCGATATTCTAAAAAATAAGAATAAAGAGCCGGAATCTTATAAAATAAATAAATCCAGCGTGAAGTAATGGACTTTTATCATCATAACGACGTGAAAACTGAATAAATATAATTCAACCCCCGGTCAACTTGCCCGTCCAGATGCTCCCTCTTTATATACTTTTTTTATTATTATTAAATTTCACAGTGGAATCCGCGTTGCTGGCACCTGGATACAGTGCATTCAACAAATTTTCGATGTAATTGGTAGTGGGAGTATTTTAGGATGTAGTCTGTGGGTTGGTTAGCGTGTTGATATTTCCCCAGGAGGGGGGTCGTCGCCCCCCCCCCTTAGGTGCAGTCCCAGTCCATGACTCGTTGTTGATAACCACATTATTATAATAATAATTATTATTATTGTAACTCCTGTATCTTTTGAAGGTGTTGCTCCATAGCTCCTGAGTCTCTTGAGGGTGTTGATCAACACCTTCAGCTAACACCGGAGCTATACATTAACACCGTCACCAAACACAAGAGCTAGAGCCGAACTCAGTCAGTCAAACTCGGCGATCGATTTCCGTAGTGTTTATTATGCTCCCGGCGTATACACTCCTGTTGAGACTGGCGCTGAGGTGGGGTACTGATCTCCCTGTTACATCACTCAAAATATTAATCCAGCTCTAATAAAATTAACACCAGTTAGTATGCTGTTAGAAAACAATTTAGAACACCACACTGTACCAGTATACTATTTTTAAATCCTTGAAATAAGAACAGCTTTATGAGTTCGCTGTAGGTTTCAGTTGGAATATTTTTTTTTTCCTAATCGGACAAAAGAAATGGTGTAATTTATATCGTGCTTATATAAGTGTTCAATTTTTCAGTTTGATATTCCAAAAATTAGCTTTTAAAGCCTACAAAACTCACTAAAATTTTCACTAAAAATCTCACTAAATACCTAAAATTCTCACCAACTTTGATCCCCAGAATGGCGAGTGAGGTTCATGGGGATCCCCAGAATGACGAGTGAGGTTCACAGGGATCCACAGAATGACGAGTGAAGTTCACGGGGATCCCCAGAATGACGAGTGAGGTTCACGGGGATCCCCAGAATGACGAGTGAGGTTCACGGGGATCCCCAGAATGACGAGTGAGGTTCACGGGGATCCCCAGAATGACGAGTGAGGTTCACGGGGATCCCCAGAATGACGAGTGAGGTTCACAGGGATCCCCAGAATGACGAGTGAGGTTACGGGATCCCCAGAATGACGAGTGAGGTTCACAGGGATCCCCAGAATGACGAGTGAGGTTCACAGGGATCCCCAGAATGACGAGTGAGGTTCACGGGGATCCCCAGAATGACGAGTGAGGTTCACGGGGATCCCCAGAATGACGAGTGAGGTTCACAGGGATCCCAGAATGACGAGTGAGGGTTCACGGGATCCCCAGAATGACGAGTGAGGTTCACGGGATCCCTCAGAATGACGAGTGAGGTTCACAGGGATCCCTCAGAATGACGAGTGAGGTTCACGGGGATCCCCAGAATGACGAGTGAGGTTCACGGGGATCCCCAGAATGACGAGTGAGGTTCACAGGGATCCCCAGAATGACGAGTGAGGTTCACAGGGATCCCCAGAATGACGAGTGAGGTTCACGGGGATCCCCAGAATGACGAGTGAGGTTCACAGGGATCCCTCAGAATGACGAGTGAGGTTCACAGGGATCCCTCAGAATGACGGGTGAGGTTCACGGGGATCCCCAGAATGATGAATAAATATAATTTCATAAATAGGAAGTACACATACGCGACAATAAAGCTAAATACTTGACATTAAGTTTTGCCTCATGATATGAACGCAGAGGTGTGTGTATTCACCTAATTGTGGTTGCAGGGGTCGAGTCATAGCTATTGGCCCCGTCCTTCACTGGTCGCTACTAGGTCCTCTCTCTCCTTGCTTCATGGACTTTATCAAACCTCGTCTTAAAACTATGTATGGTTGCTGCCTCCACTACGTGTGTGTGTGTGTGTGTGTGTGTGTATTGCTTAATTTATGTTCATTGAGAGCCTACTTTAATGCCTTAGAACGCACACGGTATAAATCATCGTAGCCCCAAGAATGAAAGAACAATTTTAGTTTATATCTTGGGCATTAAAGTGTCTTGGTGTTAGCGTATATGTATATTACGCTTTTAGGGAAGCTTGTCTGGTTAATAGGCTTTCATTCAAAAATAATTACAACCATGCTTCACAGTGCACCTCTGTGACGTTGGTCGTGAGGAATTCTTGGCTGTGTGCGTCCCAGTTCTTTCAGTTCTCAGTGTTATTTCAGCGGAAAACCTAACCTATGATAGATTAATACAAACTGAAAACCTCTGAGAGTAACTTTAAGTGATTAGCGCGTTGCAAGTTGAAAAAGGAAGACTTTTTGGTTGCTGCACAGCCAAGATTAATGTACTGTTTTTGCTAGTCTCTCCCAAAATAACGTTACACCAGGAATACTTATTCCGTGGTATACATAGGTTGTATGCCTCGTGGTATACATAGGTTGTATGCCTCGTGGTATACATAGGTTGTATGCCTCGTGGTATACATAGGTTGTATGCCTCGTGGTATACATAGGTTGTATGCCTCGTGGTATACATAGGTTGTATGCCTCGTGGTATGCATAGGTTGTATGCCTCGTGGTATACATAGGTTGTATGCCTCGTGGTATACATAGGTTGTATGCCTCGTGGTATACATAGGTTGTATGCCTCGTGGTATACATAGGTTGTATGCCTCGTGGTATACATAGGTTGTATGCCTCGTGGTATACATAGGTTGTATGCCTCGTGGTATACATAGGTTGTATGCCTCGTGGTATACATAGGTTGTATGCCTCGTGGTATACATGGTTGTATGCCTGTGGTATACATAGGTTGTATGCTCGTGGTATACATAGGTTGTATGCCTCGTGGTATACATAGGTTGTATGCCTCGTGGTATACATAGGTTGTATGCCTCGTGGTATACATAGGTTGTATGCCTCGTGGTATACATAGGTTGTATGCCCGTGGTATACAAGGAGTTGTATGCTCGCTGGATACATAGGTTGTATGCCTCGAAATAGTATACATCAGGTTGTATGCCCGTGGTATACATAGGTTGTATGCCTCGTGGTATACATAGGTTGTATGCCTCGTGGTATACATAGGTTGTATGCCTCGTGGTATACATAGGTTGTATGCCTCGTGGTATACATAGGTTGTATGCCTCGTGGTATACATAGGTTGTATGCCTCGTGGTATACATAGGTTGTATGCCTCGTGGTATACATAGGTTGTATGCCTCGTTGTATACATAGGTTGTATGCCTCGTGGTATACATAGGTTGTAACATGCCTCGTAAAATGTAAACTAATGCCCGAGTTCCACAGAGCAGCTATCAGTAACCTTAGCCAAATCTACTAGTTACAATTATAACCATAATATTTAAAGAGGTGGAGGGGTAAGCCGGTGGAAGCCTCCGTCAGATGGCCAGAAGCTCCAGCGGCGGGTCATCATATAACTAGGACCCGCGTCAGGAAACACTTGTCCTGTTTCCTGGCAAACCTTACTTTACCTTACCCAGAGATAAATATTGAATGATCACACGTGTTCGACTTTGGTAATAAAATATGTGTAAAAATATCTCTAGATCTTGCTGTCTCATACAAAATGGGTGTTATTACTTTATTACATTATTTCTGCTACTAATTGTTATATATAAAATGTTCGATTATAGTTTTGCTATATAATTTTCACCCTGAACTATGACAAAATGTTACGAAACTCTCCGTCCTTCGGGTCTGTTTCAAAACACCGTCTTAACGAAAAAAAAGGTGTATAGGCAAGGTAGCCAATTAAAGGAGACGGCATAGAGGTGAGGGAATAGTGACCCAGGAGAGATAACCATCAGGCAGGACCTCCCGGCACCAGGCATCCATTAATTGGTGGGAAAACGGCGACATTATCTGACGGTAAAGAAATCAGCCTGGCCGTGTCCTCTCCCGGACCTTATTCGGATCCAGTAAAATTCTTCAGTAATTACCGTGTATTGTCATTAATTTTAATGTTACTTTTTTATTATTTATACTTTTATTTTTATTAGGCCTGGTCACGGACCGGGCCGCGGGGGCGTTGACCCCTGAAATCCCCTCCAAGTATACATTATTAATAATATTACAGGAAACTGTGACAGACACTAATTAATAAAAGGCTTCAAAATACTTTAGAAACAGCGGATTATTAAGATTAGTTCTCTTGAGGATAAATACACAAGAGTTTTACATACTGGAAATCTTTTAGAACTTATAACCCTAAATTTTAAAATGGTGGACAGGTAAGCCAGTGGAAGGCCTCGGTCAGATGAACAAAAGCTCCAGCTTCGCGTCAGGAAACACTTGTCCTGTTTCCTGACAAACCTTACCTAACCTATCTACAGTGTCTGCATTAAACACATGACTTTATATGTTGTGATAAGTAATTTACGTTTATAATAAGATAATTCAACAAAGCCAAATACGTAGTAGGATTTTTCTCCCTGGTCTAGTATCCTTAATAATAGTGAAAGGCTTTTGATCCAAGGAATTGTATCTACCCTCCCCTTCCTTGGATTAAAACTGACTACCTCCCTTTCTCAAGGCACTGTATGAACTCTACGGGCTTAACGCTTTCCAGTGATAATAATAATAATAATAATAATAATAATAATAAAATGCTACTACCACTAATCCTCTTTTAGTTAGGTTTGAATACCAATAATATGTGGTAATCATTGTTACCACCACCACCACCATCACCGCCATTACCACCACCACTACCACTACCACCACCACCACTATCTCCACCAACACTATCACCACCATTACCACCACCACTATCACCACAACCACTACCACCACCACTACCACCACCACTACCACCACAACTACCACCACCACTACCACCACTATCACTACCACCACTATCACTACACTACACCAGCAGCTAGCTGCATTCTCACACCACCAATTAAGGATCGGAATTAAGGCACAAATCTCTGAGAATGCGGTACCTGCTTATTAAGCGACGCGGAAGGTTTAGTAAGAGGCTTTATGGTGGTCCCTGAAGTGTCGGGAAGGAGTCACATTTGTTAGACTTAAGATTTACACTCGAGTACTTGCCTTTCTGGAAGATTTTATTTACATGGCTGAACGTTTTCGTGTCATTGACTGTTAAATATTCCCAGCGGGAATATTTTACGGTCTTGACCTGTTTGTCTACGGGTTTTACCGCCTCGGCCTTTTCCACTGAGGCAGGGCCCAGAGAAAAGTTTTTTAGTAATTATGCAGATAAAAAGGCAACTAGCCGCACTAAAAAGAAAATATTACAGGAATAACAACTGCTTAGTAATGCACAAGAAAGTAGAAAGCAGAAGTTTGGAAGATTTATCTGCCATTTTGCATGTCCATGAGACAAATAAAAGACCAGCCGTCCTGCCAGTGTGAAACGTTTAACTAGGATTGTCATATTGGAACTTTCAAAACAAGGGACACTGGAGGTGGACTGATCTATCATATATATAATACGTAGTCTACATTGAGTAACCTAAGCATAACAGCATAATGAATCCAGACATATGCTCGGTCCTCAAGAACGCAAATAATATATTGAATCGAGATAATGATGGTTAAGAAAGTAAGCAACACCTGGGGCTGCCGGGGGTCAGGTAGGGTTAACATACTTGAACTTTCAGAATAGAGGATACTCGGGAGAGGGGGATAGGAGAGAAGAGGGATGAGAGGGATAGGAGAGAGGAGGGATGGTAACAGCTACCAGCTCACGTTGTATTAAAGTTATACTGTGTATCCCACATTGTCTTATTATCCACAAATAGCATGTGTTACGTCCTTGTAAATCACTATTATATAACAAAATTTACACGTATTTTTGTACATGAAGTGTGTCGTTTCCTTTCACCAGACCTCTTCTAAGTCGTCGTCCTCCTTGCGTGACCTCGTATACCACCGTGTAACTCGCAGCTTTCTCAGCATTGGTTGATTACTCTTCAAGAAGGTGTGAAAGTCCTTGCAAGGTGTCTGGCTGAAATTGTATGGTACAAAATGACTCCCAGTCAGCGCCTCGAGAGTCAAGTTCTTCCTTTTCTCAGTCCAATGGCTTCGTAAATGTGAGAAAACTTGCTCTAAATTTGCAATGTGAAAAGAAATAGCAAAGAACTATGCAATCTTTAGCAGTTTTGAGTGACATTCAATATTTTTGAGCTTACCAATATTTAGTTCACTTCTGGTGTTCTAGCAAGTGTTAAAACTTTTTATGGCTGTTGCAACTTTCCCCTTGATTATTTTCAGATTGTTAAATTAAATCATACACTTTGCGTCACTTGATAAGATAGCACTTGACTAAACATGTTCGGAAACTTGAAAGTGCAGTGGCTGGGATGATGGAGACAAGTGCATGAGTTAAGGCAAGTGACGCATGAGGAGAGATTAACTGACATTGATGATATTAGAAGAAAGAAAAAGGAACAGGGCAGATATGATCACGACGTAAGAGATACCTAGATGACATGATAGGGGGATATGGAATACTATTTTTTTTTTCGAAAAGCAGATGGAAGTTAGAGATTTAACTTCACGCAGATTAACCCTTATGGGTTTAGCAGTTTTTGTCAACATAATAAAGACGCAAATGAGTCACTGGAATAGTCAGTAAGTGGAATGATCTGGATGGGAAAGTGATTCCATACACAGCTTTAAGATTAGGTTGGAACAGAATGTGAGACTCGTGCTTTTACACACACACACACACACAACACACACACACACACACACACACATACACACACACACACATTGATTACATTTTTAATTAATATCCAAAGCGACATTAAGTATTCTTTCTATAAACTGAATATCTGATACATCTGCTAATATCTATGTTAATCTTAATTTAAGCTGATAAATTATCATTCTGGAAGTGAATTTAATCTTGAGAAAATTAATGAAAAATATTATATAAAAAATTCTTGAGCGACAATGCTTAATTTATTGCTTGATAAATATCATCATATGATAAATAATTTATGTTCAACAATACCCGGATAAATTTAGTAATTTTGGAGACTTGACCGAGACTGCTTGCGAAGTCATGCACAGAATTGAGTAGCTCGAACAACGGGGCAAATTAAAACAAATATTAAATATATCATGGACAGGCTATATATTGGACACGAATCTGAAATCTCATTGAGAAAGTGGTAAGGTTAATGGTGGGTGAGTGGCGTGGGAGTGGGCAGTGACTGGCTGACTGCTAGTGTCACCATACATCACACTCATACGTTAACAATACCTACCTCGGCTTCAAATAATTAATAACCTCCTTTGTGACTGGCTTGATCTTCTCCCTCAAGGCTACTTCAGGGCGATGGTCATTACATATTCACGGCGCGGGCGGCTGCCGCCACTATTTATGAACCGTGTGAAGCCAGGTATACGACCCGGCAACCCGAGGCCGGTTGGAGGAGCACCTATTGCCAGGGGTACCTACTGCCAGATTTAATTAGTTATCCCCCCTTTTGTGTAATGCTGTGAGCTGATCGGTCAGCACTGCTTCAATTGCAACATAAAGCCTAATGCATTCCATGGTAAGACTGGGGAGGATGACAGTCCCTGGCGGAGGTAAATTTATCTTCAAAATTGCGAATAGGAATGAGAGTAGCGTTGAAAACAGCAAAGGAAGAGTTAATGCAACACGGAACAAGAATGCGCCGTCTTTTAAATATTACACAATAGAAGACTGCGTGTCCAATTTTCGCATGGGCAATTGCTTGGATTCATAGCTGGTGTCTAGTTGTGAATACATGATTTAGAAAGTAACCGAAAAAAAAGAGAACGCGCACTGGTATAATTTATTCCCGTCGTGAAGTAGTGTGTTAGTGCTCAGGTGTTGCAGAGAGAGAGAGAGAAAGGAGCAGACAGTCACACAGACGTATTTCATATACACTTGAAATATTTTACATATTAAAATATGCAAAAATAAACTGGGATGTGGCATTGTCGCATGGACGGTAAACAAACGTCGTTCGTTATATTAACGAAGGTAAGATTAATATTAAAATAATAATAAAGAATTATAATCAGGGCTCTCAAGACTACACAATCAGGGCTGTCAAGACTACACAATCAGGGATGTCAAGACTACACAATCAGGGATGTCAAGACTACACAATCAGGGATGTCAAGACTACACAATCAGGGATGTCAAGACTACAATCGGATGTCAAGACTACACAATCAGGGCTGTCAAGACTACACAATCAGGGTGTCAAGACTACACAATCAGGGCTGTCAAGACTACCAATCAGGGCTGTCAAGACTACACAATCAGGGCTGTCAAGACTACACAATCAGGGCTGTCAAGACTACACAATCAGGGCTGTCAAGACTACACAATCAGGGCTGTCAAGACTACACAATCAGGGCTGTCAAGACTACACAATCAGGGATGTCAAGACTACACAATCAGGGCTGTCAAGACTACACAATCAGGGATGTCAAGACTACACAATCAGGGCTGTCAAGACTACATCAGGCTGTCAAACTACAATCAGGGATGTCAAGACTACACAATCAGGGCTGTCAAGACTACACAATCAGGGATGTCAAGACTACACAATCAGGCTGTCAAGACACACAATCAGGATGTCAAGACTACAAATCAGGGATGTCAAGACTACACAATCAGGGATGTCAAGACTACACAATCAGGGATGTCAAGACTACACAATCAGGGATGTCAAGACTACACAATCAGGGCTCTCAAGAATACACAGTAAGGGCTCTCAAGACTACACAATCAGGGCTCTCAAGGCTACACAGTAAGGGCTTCAAGACTACACAATTAGGGCTGTCAAGACTACACAATCAGGGCTCTCAAGGCTACACAATCAGGGCTCTCAAGACTATACAATCAGGGCTCTAAAAATATACAATCAGGACTCTCAAGACTACATAATCAGGGCTCTCAAGACTACACAATCAGGGCTGTCAATACTACATAATCAGGGCTCTCAAGACTACACAATCAGGGCTCTTAAGACTACACAATCAGGGTTGTCAAAATTACAAAGTCAGAGCTGTTAAGACTACACAATCTGGGCTCTCTAAGACTACACAATCAGGGCTCTTAAGACTACACAATCAGGGCTGTCAATACTACATAATCAGGGCTCTCAGGACTACACAATCAGGGCTCTTAAGACTACACAATCAGGGCTGTCAAAACTACAAAGTCAGGGCTGTCAAGACTACACAATCTGGGCTCTCTAAGACTACACAATCAGGGCTGTCAAGACTACACAATCTGGGCTCTCAAAGCTACGCAGTAAGGCTCTCAAGACTACACAGTAAGGCTCTCAAGACTACACAATCAGGGCTCTTAGACTACACAGTAAGGCTCTCAAGACTACAAAGTAAGGCTCTCAAGACTACACAGTAAGGGCTCTCAAGACTGCACCCAACCT
Source organism: Cherax destructor (assembly GCA_009830355.1). Lineage (NCBI taxonomy): Eukaryota > Metazoa > Arthropoda > Malacostraca > Decapoda > Parastacidae > Cherax > Cherax destructor. Next base: position 103,496 of record WNWK01000026.1, read on the forward strand.
GGTGGCCACACCATTAAGCAATGCTGTTAAAAGATAAACCGTAGCTTTAATAGCAAAGCGCTTTACTTACAAACAAAGGGACCCGGGTTCGATTCCTAAACTGAACGTGACATATGGGCAAAACCCCTTCGAATCTAGTGCCATCTTTTCACCTAGCAGCAAATATGTACCCGGGTACTAGTCGACTGTTGTGGTCACATCAAGGGGAATAATAGTATACCTTAACTAAGGGATGGGGGTTGAAACGAAACGAGTTAAGATAACTGGTCTTAGTTTGTGAATTCATCTGTGTAAGAATGGTTGATAGTTGACGTGTGGTTAGCTAACTGGCTCAGTATTCCTTTACATTGGCAACTACAGTGATAGAATGAATGATAGAGTGCTTCTTCCTCTCATAAAGTACAAGATTTCCTATACTAACTAAATACAGACCGTCAATAAAGCGCCTTGGTTACTCTCACTGAGATAAGGAGGTACTCAGAGTGTTTAGAGTACTTCCTCTACTCAATGAATACAAGAAAAAATACTCAGAGTGCCTTGATTACATAATCCACTGAGTACAAGAAGACACTCAGAGTGTAACTCACCACCACATCTCACGTGTTGAAATCCTATAGACTGACTTAACACTTCCATTTGTAATATGTAAATAATATTTGGCCTGATGTGTGTAATACCAGAACTACAGTACCTTGTCTAAATGTATCTTATTGGAATATAAATTATTATTATTATTATTATTATTATTATTATTGTTATTATAAATATATTATTAACCTGGGGTGTGGGGGTTCGAACCTACGTACTCTCTGTTGATCTGAGAGCGTTATACACTGCCGTATATGCATAGGGAAAGTGCTAATTCAGTAGGGGGCCATACAGTACATGGGAATGGGAGAAAGTCAGGTTTGATACAAGAAAGGGAATGATAAATCACCCTCCCTTCCCTTGAGGTAACGCTGATCATAGTAATCTCAGAAGAATGAAATGTGGCATCAATATTCCGTAGAGTTTAATTAAAAATATTTATACGTACTATTAGGTACTGATAAAATATGTCAGTAATATAATTATGTAATAAAATTCTTCTTCTTCTTCTTCTTCTTCTTCTTCTTCTTCTTCTTCTTCTTCTTCTTCTTATTATTATTATTATTATTATTATTATTATTATTATTATTATTATTATTATTTTATTATTACTGCTGTTATTATTATTAATTTTATTATCATAATTTTTTATTATTTTTTTAATCTGAGTCAATTCACTCATTAAATTAATTTAAAGACACAACAAAAAGAGATAATAAAAAAAATGTATGAATGGCCTTTTCAATAAAAATTGAAAAGGCCACTTGATTAAGAAAAGAAATGAGTGGAAGGAGAGAGAGAAAATCAGCAAAAAAAAAAAAATATGACACTGAGAGATGGTAAAATAATCCAGAAATGGCGAACGGGAGGAAGAGAAGAAATACGTACGAAAAGAGAGCCAATAGAAGTTGTAGTGAGAAGAATAAACCCGAATAAAAAATGGGAAATGAGAAGTGTTGGTAGACTAGACTAGAGAGGGCAAGCCAGGTGTAGGACTGACAGCTCCTGCCCGACCCGCCCTGCCCACGCTTAAAACACTTTACGAGCTTCTGTCCATAATGAGAGTCTCTCAGCTAGTTATGGCTAATAACCTGAGCAAGCAGTGTGTTGCTCCGTACCTTCGAGGTCGACCATAACAAAAGACTCGGTAACGTGATGGCGGTGTGTGGTGGTGGGGGTGTTGGTGAGGAGGAGGTGAAAGCTGGACGAAGGCTTTGTTGGTGCTTCGTGTTATGTGCGTTGGGGTGGTTCGTTGGTGAGTGTGCGTTGGGGTGGTTCGTTGGTGAGTGTGCGTTGGGGTGGTTCGTTGGTGATTGTGCGTTGGGGTGGTTCGTTGGTGATTGTGCGTTGGGGTGGTTCGTTGAAGGCTTTGTTGGTGCTTCGTTGGTGGTTATGTGCGTTGGGGTGATTCGTTGGCGAGTGTGCGTTGGGGTGGTTCGTTGAAGGCATTGTTGGTGCTTCGTTGGTGGTTATGTGTTGGGATGGTTCGTTGGAGTGTGCGTGGGTGGTTCGTTGGAGGCGTTGGTGGTTCGTTGGTGAGTGTGCGTTGGGTGGTTCGTTGGTGAGTGTGCGTGGGTGGTTCTTGAGGTTGTGTGCTTCGTTGGTGGTTATGTGTCGTTGGGTGGTCTTGGGAGTGTGCGTTGAGGTGGTTCGTTGAGGTGTGCTGGGTGGTTGTTGGTGAGTGTGCGTTGGGTGGTTCGTTGGTGAGTGTGCGTTGGGTGGTTCGTTGGTGAGTGTGCGTTGGGGTGGTTCGTTGGCGAGTGTGCGTTGGGGTGGTTCGTTGGTGAGTGTGCGTTGGGGTGGTTCGTTGGGAGTGTGCGTTGGGGTGGTTCGTTGGTGAGTGTGCGTTGGGGTGGTTCGTTGGTGAGTGTGCGTTGAGGTGGTTCGTTGGTGAGTGTGCGTTGGGGTGGTTCGTTGGTGAGTGTGCGTTGGGTGGTTCGTTGGTGAGTGTGCGTTGGGGTGGTTCGTTGGTGAGTGTGCGTTGGGGTGGTTCGTTGGTGAGTGTGCGTTGGGGTGGTTCGTTGGTGAGTGTGCGTTGGGGTGGTTCGTTGGTGAGTGTGCGTTGGGGTGGTTCGTTGGTGAGTGTGCGTTGGGGTGGTTCGTTGGTGAGTGTGCGTTGGGGTGGTTCGTTGGTGAGTGTGCGTTGGGGTGGTTCGTTGGTGAGTGTGCGTTGGGGTGGTTCGTTGGTGAGTGTGCGTTGGGGTGGTTCGTTGGTGAGTGTGCGTTGGGGTGGTTCGTTGGTGAGTGTGCGTTGGGGTGGTTCGTTGGTGAGTGTGCGTTGGGGTGGTTCGTTGGTGAGTGTGCGTTGGGGTGGTTCGTTGGTGAGTGTGCGTTGGGGTGGTTCGTTGGTGAGTGTGCGTTGGGGTGGTTCGTTGGTGAGTGTGCGTTGGGGTGGTTCGTTGGTGAGTGTGCGTTGGGGTGGTTCGTTGGTGGAGTGTGCGTTGGGGTGGTTCGTTGGCTGAGTGTGCGTTGGGGTGGTTCGTTGGTGAGTGTGCGTTGGAGGTGGTTCGTTGGTGAGTGTGCGTTGAGGTGGTTCGTTGGTGAGTGTGCGTTGGGGTGGTTCGTTGGTGAGTGTGCGTTGGGGTGGTTCGTTGGTGAGTGTGCGTTGGGGTGGTTCGTTGGTGAGTGTGCGTTGGGGTGGTTCGTTGGTGAGTGTGCGTTGGGGTGGTTCGTTGGTGAGTGTGCGTTGGGTGGTTCATGGTGAGTGTGCGTTGGGGTGGTTCGTTGGTGAGTGTGCGTTGGGGTGGTTCGTTGGTGAGTGTGCGTTGGGGTGGTTCACTGGTGGAGTTTTGAATCTAATAATTTGAATTATTATTATTATTAGTATTATTATTATTATTATTATTATTATTATTATTATTATTATTATTATTATTATTATTAGTATTAGTATTATTAAAATCAAAAGAAGCGCTAAAACACAAGGGTTATACAGCTAATAATTTGAATAATAATAATAACGGATACTCGATTGTTGCAACATGTTGCCGTTGGTGAAGGACACTTGCGGATTTAGCGCTCCTTTTTTCAGGTAGTAAGACTGGAGTGTGGTGGGTGCAGCTCTGCCTGTGTGTGTGTGTGTGTGTGTGTGTGTGTGTGTGTGTGTGTGTGTGTTTGCTTTCCTCTTTCGTCATCACGCTTCATCGTCCTTGTTTGCTCTCTGTCGTCGAGTAAACAACTGGTTAAGGCTGCACAGACTTTTAAATGTACGTAAATGCTCGTTAATTTAAGACTGTTTTAGGTAGGTTTAAGATATTATTGGCTGACCACACTGTATACATTACTAAATTTAAAAAGAGAAACTTTTGTTTTTCTTTTGGGTCACCCTGCCTCGGTGGGATACGGTCGGTTTGTTGAAAGAAGAAAAGAAAATATATATATATATATATATATATATATATATATATATATATATATATATATATATATATATATATATATATATACATACATACATATATATATATATACACGTATACACACGCATCTTACAATACTCAAATTCTAATCTATCGCTCCTTGTGTGTTAGAAACTCATTACTGGGTCTTCTTGCGAAGCATCTCGCATCTGATAGTATTTCTCGTTCACACTGAGAGTCATTAATCATAACTATCTCTCTCTAAACTACTATTATGGTGTGGGCTGCCTGGCAAGTGAACCATCTCACTCACTCTCAGTGAAGTGATTCAACTCTTGATTATTTCTTAGCCAACACAAGGTGCAATAGTCATGGCACATTCACTGAGATTTTTCTTTATTCTTTATAAATACCGAGAGTTGATTTCTTCCATATATTATATATATATATATATATATATATATATATATATATATATATATATATATATATATATATATATATATATATATATATGTCGTGCCGATTAGGTAAAACTTGCGATTTTGGCTTAAATAGCAACGCTCACCTTGCCATATAAGACAAGTGAAAATTTGTGTATGCAATAATTTCGCCAAAATCATTCTGAACATAACGAAAAAATATATTTCATTGTGTTTGTTTATTATTAAATTAATGTTAACGTATCTAAAATATATTTAGTTGGGTTAGGCTAAATTAAATTGCTCTTGCTGTAATAAGGTTAGGTAGGTTTTCAAAGTTTCTCTTGGTACAAAATTATAAATTCTTACATTAAACATAATTGAAAAAATATGTATTTAAACGTATAAGAGAAATTTTTAGAAAGGACTTAATTTTAGATGAGTTCTTGCTAATTGGCTGTTCATGGCATTGGGGGAAAAGTGTTGTCATGGATCGAGTCATGGCTCACCAATAGGAAGCAGAGGGTGTGCATAAATGGGGTTAAATCGGAGTGGGGATCTGTAACAAGTGGCGTTCCTCAGGGATCGGTTTTGGGCCCGTTGTTGTTTATAATATATATAAATGACCTTGACGAGGGAATTTCTAGTGATATGAGCAAATTCGCTGATGACACGAAGATAGGTAGGATAATCGATTCAGACGTAGATGTCAGTGAACTACAGGAGGATTTAGACAAACTCAATTCCTGGTCAGAAAAATGGCAGATGCAGTTCAATGTAGATAAATGCAAAGTTCTAAAGCTCGGGAGTGTCCATAACCCAAGCACTTATAAGTTAAATAACGTAGAACTTAGCCATACAGATTGCGAGAAGGACTTGGGGGTGATGGTAAGCAGCAACCTTAAACCAAGACAGCAATGCCTAAGCGGACGTAATAAGGAAAATAGATTACTGGGATTTATATCAAGAAGTGTTAGCAACAGAAGTCCAGAGGTTATATTACAGCTTTATACATCATTAGTAAGGCCTCACCTAGATTACGCAGCTCAGTTCTGGTCTCCATATTACAGAATGGACATAAATTCGTTAGAAAACATTCAGCGTAGAATGACTAAATTAATACATAGCATTAGAAATCTTCCTTACGAAGAAAGATTGAAGACCCTTAAATTACATTCACTTGTAAGACGTAGAATGAGGGGAGACATGATCGAGGTATACAAGTGGAAAATGGGTATTAATAAAGGGGATATAAATAAGGTCTTGAGGGTATCTCTCCAAGAGAGAACCCGCAATAATGGATTCAAGTTAGATAAGTTTAGATTTAGAAAGGATATAGGAAAGTATTGGTTTGGAAACAGGGTAGTTGATGAGTGGAACAGTCTGCCTAGTAGGGTTATTGAAGCAAGGACCTTGGGTAGTTTTAAATTTAGGTTGGATAAATTCATGAGTGAAAGGGTTGGATTTGAGTGGGAATTGCACATGAGTAAATAAAATTATCAAAGCTTATTTCTTGGGTAGCATTGAAAATTAGGTTGAACAAATATTCTGTTAGTGGGATGGAATGTGAAGGACCTGCCTAGAATGGGCCAACAGGCCTGCTGCAGTGTTCCTCCTTTCTTATGTTCTTATGTTCTTATATATATATATATATATATATATATATATATATATATATATATATATATATATATATATACACGTGTGTGTGTGTGTTTAAGAGAGAGAGTATTATTGCTACACCGGCTGTGATATGTCAGCTGTATGAAATAAGACACGAATGCCTTCTTTAGTTTGGTACACAATCGTTTCATCATTATTGTATCCTAACGCTGCATGTGTGTCTCATTTTTACATTAGTCGGTATTTTATGCAGACTATTTCCCAGCGTCAGTTGCTGGTTAACAAAATAAGACAAAGTATTCCGTTTTCTGAAAGGGACAAAGCAAGCAGCTGAAAGAAATAGTGAGGGACTTCACTGACCCCAATGCAACTCACGAAGATCTTGCTCAAGCTGGAAAAGAATTCCACCTGGCACTCTATGGCGCAGCATACGTGAAATGCTTGAATGAGCACAGTACAATGCGTTCAGCAGCTAAATGCCAAGAGGAAGACAAGTAAGCACTTTCAGGTGGCGACCTTGCCACCTACAAACGCTTCTGCTTCTTGTTTGTATTCCTTGCTGGTGTACCTGAAAGTGCCACGGTGACTTGGGAATGAGCTGGGCATTACAACGTGAATGTGGACTGCTAATCCTACACTGTTGTCATTACCTATTGCCTTGAAATCAAGACCAGATTAACTGCTCAGGATTATTTCTTGCAACTGTAAAAGTGTCTGGATTCATGGGTGGTTATGTGGACGAGCTGGGAGCCGTGAGCAAGTGTATGTGCCAGTGGGGAATATTTATGTGTACCAGTGCTCTCCGGTCCCCTCAAGGGAGGTTCCTTGACTCTGGTCAGGGGGCTCTTGATCTAGGAAATTGGATCTGTGCTCCGGTTCCCTGAATTGAAACTGAATACTTTCCATCCCTACCCCCACATGCACTTTAAAATCCTACGGGTTTAGTGCTCCCCCATGATGATAATAATAATGTTATCCAGTTTGTATATCTTGAACCCGCTTAGAATGATTAATTAATTAATTGTAGCTTGAACTAATCTCTGGTGATCTGTTAGCTGTTAGTGGTTCTGGGGATTATATTTTCCACGGCCAGGTCTCAGACCAGGCCTCCTAGGCCTGAAAGAAAATATTACAGGATTAAGAATTACTAAGAAGCACACAGGAAAGTAAAGGCATGTGTATACTGAATGTAAGTATAAATTTGTAAGATTTGTCTGTCATCTTACGTGTTCATGAGACAGGAAGAAAAGATCAGCATTTCTTCCAGAGCGCAAAACACATTAAGAAATTTCTGTTTCACAATCATTCAACAGTTAGTACCTCCACCTACTGGATAATTACTGCCTTCCAACTTACTACCTTTAAAGTCAACCGTATTATGAGTATGTTTTCTTCCCATTTAGTTTGTTATATTTAAAGCCAGAGGCTGCACGAGTCACTGAGACAAGTTACCTGAACACTAAATAAATCCACGTGGTGCAGACAGGTGTTGATGGAATCAGTGAGGGCGGTAGCAAGAGCCGTGGTCATAGGCTGACACCTCCACGCTTCTATGAGCCGCCACTGAGATCCTTCACCATCTCATTACCCAGAATTATGTTGTGCTCTCAGGTAGGAGGCTTGCTAATGAGGCGGCTTGGCCCTTACCTGTGCCTGTTGGAGCTCATTACCACACACCTGTGGCACTCCAGTTCATTAAAACCATCTTAGGGTAACTAAAGCTTATTAGAACTGTCCTGCGATCAATACAACTCTTCAGAATCATCTTACGATCACGATTCGTTTGAACACACTACCTTGACGGAAGGGGGAGGGTACCCCAATGCTATTCAATGGCTTAAGATCCAAGGAACTGATGCTACCCTTCCCTAGGATTAATCCTGTAGGTTTAGCGCTTCTCCATCACTGTAATAATAATTAGAACCCACTTAAGGGTCTCCTGAGCTCATTATAAAGTCTTTCTACAACCACCAAAGAGTCACACCAAAGAACTTACAAACACCCATAAAATGCAGTCACGTCTCTCATAGAACTTACAAACACCTAAAAAAATGCAATTATGTCTTTCATTACTCATCATATCTCATCTGAACTCATCTTCACTTACAAGACATTATGAAAGAAAAACACTAATTAAGAGGAACTTGCTCTCAACTAGAACCACCAAATTCAACTAAAACTAACAGTAGTAGGTTGCCTGGTAGACAGCAACCTTCCAGGGGAAAGTACTAACCTCCTGTTATACGAATGCGAAACGTCAGCATGCTAAACGTTTTGCACTCTGGCAGGATTACTGGTCTTATACTTTGTCTTATTATCATGGAAGATGGTAGTTAAGTTTTACAAACATCTACTTCCACTCAGTGTCCACTATCTTCGCTTTCCGATGCGTTTCTTATTCGTTCACATTCCCGTAATATTTCCTTTCCAACTTATGAGGTATGGTCTGAGACCTAGCTTCAGGGGCGACATCCTCGATGCATAAAACCAAGAGCATATTATTTCATGCATGCAACCCATCCAGTGTGATGGAATTTGACGGGAGAAACCTAGCTATCTATCTCTCGTTGCCCATAGCATAACTTTCACAGAGAATAGGGTAGCGGCACAATACTGAGGTACCCAGTTTTGTTTAACAATATGAAAGATAAACAGTGCTTAGGTACCCAGTTTTTCTTAACAATATAAAAGATAAGCACAAGGCTGAGGTACCCAATTTTGTTTAAAAATATAAAAGACAAACACATGTTAACACCTTACAGGACCCTCCACAATCCTCCACTGCCCCATTCACCTGCTGGCAGGTCAGTCAGGGTTGGCTGGCCAGCGAGGGGCGCTGTGCTTCCGTGGTGTAAAGGGCGTTTGTACCAGCGTGGATAATGTGACCATAATACACAGTGGTTAATGACTGCACACACAACGCCTCCAGAGAGGAGAAAAATACCGTAGCAAGAACAAAGGGCGGGTCATTATTGTTTTTATACGCATGCTTATGCGAGTTGCACTGCGATTTGTAAACAATTCGATTTGCCTATGTGTTCTGGAGCTTATGTTGACGCTGGAGTACTGGTTTTGTTCATAAGGCGAAGGTACTCCTTTATTTATTGCTCCATGTACGAAGGTGGAAAAAGATGGATCTGTATGACTGTAGCAGCATTTATGCTTCAGCTGAGATGCAGACTGCAAGTTATGAACGCCTGCTGCTGCCTGTGCTGTTAATGCTGCTGCTGTTCCTGCTGCTTTGGTTAGGTTAGGTAATATTCGTCAGGAAACAGGACACTGGAGCTTCTGGTCGTCTGACCGAGGCCTTCCACTGGCTTGCCGGCACACCACTTTAAAAAATTAAGATGTATTATACTGCTGCTGCTGCTGTTTCTGCTCCTCCTGCTACTACGATTACTGCTGCTGTTCTTACTGTTACTTATGCTACTTCTACTGCTGCTGCTACTGGTGGTGTTACTACCGCTGCTGTTACTACTGTTATTACAGTTACTGCTTCTGTTACTGTTAATGCTACTCTATTGTTGTTGTTTCCGCCATTGCTGCTGATATTGCTGTTTTAATAACGAGTTAACAAATATCTCAAGACTGAGAAAAAAATGATCTGATCTAGTAAGCCAACTTAGTCAAGGGAATACCAACCTTGAGACAAATCATTAATAATAATAATAATAATAATTATTATTATTATTATTATTATTATTATTATTATTATTATTATTATTATTATTATTATTATTATTATTATTATGGCAAAAATTTAACAATACTGTAATAATAATTATCACAATGCTGTATATTAGAGTGAGCAGCTGTGAGCGTGGGATAATGTCCAGTTAAGGGTCAGCACAAACTCTCACCGGCCGCCTTAAATCCTTTTCCCTCACGATTTTAATTTACCTAACCCGGTTATTACCGGGTTTGGTGGGATGCCGAGACTAAACAAACTGGTCTGATGGCGGCCCTCCCGGTAATTTTCATCTTAGCTTGCTTACCGGGACCCTAATGTAATGCAGGCAGTGTTGAGTGGGTTGTACTCCGGGGATGAGAGAGAGAGAGACAGAGAGAAAATAGCAATTTCAAGCTGAGTCCTCCCTAGTTGGAAGTGCTGGAGTCACTTTTACCCCCGCTGCTGTTTCCTATTTTGAAACGTCGTGGGGAAGCTTGACCCCTGGGTGGCACTACCAGCAGTGTTGTCCAGCAGCTGCCCGAGGCTGCGACACCATCACACAGCGGCTGTGAACATCCTCAGCAGACAGTGGCGAGGTAGATTACAGTGGTTAGGGTGACGGGTGACTGGATGGACCGTCAGCAGGAGAGCGAGTGATGCCTCAGACCTCGGGAAGACCTTGGGGTCTACCAACAGGGATTCAGAAGCCGCCATCAGGGGTCCAGAAGGCATCAGGGCTCCAAAAGCCGCCATCAGGGGTTCAGAAGCCGCCACCAGGGGTTCAGAAGCCGCCACCAGGGATTCAGAAGCCGCCACCAGGGGTTCAGAAGCTGCCATCAGGGATACAGAAGCCGCCATTGGGGGTCCAGACACCGCCATTAGGGGTCCAGAAACCGCTATCAGGGGTCCAGAAGCCGCCATCAGGGGTCCAGAAGCCTCCTCCTCCTCCACCACAGAAGAGGCCGCCCTCATTTACATACCGGGTACCGGCCGCCCTGCTACCAATGAAACCAAATTGTATAGGGAAGGTGACGTTTTGAAGGGCTGTATGAGCTGCTCTGTAATGACGCTCCTTTATGTGTCATTACTCACGCCATATGTGTCATTACGCACGTCGTAGGTGTCATTACGCACGTCATATGTGTCATTACGCATGTCATATGTGTCACTACCCAGTCCATCCTCCTTACTCGGGGTACATAACAAGCGTTAAATTCACAACAACTCAAGGGGGCGAGGGGAGGGCAGTTTTCACACACCTTGCAGTACGCAGGATTTAATATGCTCTAAACTTTTAACCAAAATAAAATATTCGTTTTTTTAGATTAGGTTAGGTGCCATAAAGGCAATCAGAGCACAGTTAGAATCAATTTAAACAATCTTTCGCTCAAAGAGAGCTTTACAAGACTCGATAAAGATATATATATATATATATATATATATATATATATATATATATATTATGTATGTATGTATATCTCTTAATATACTGTATACACAGAAGGAATGCAAAACAATCTTGTCGCTGCTGATAATATCCGTCGGATGTAACCCTCTTCCCCTAACTTGGATCAAGCCTTGATTTCCTTCTACAGGTTTAGCGTCCTCCACCCTTTCCTGCCGAGTCCAGCCAATCTCGCTCCTCTGGCGTATTTGGTGAAACCACCGCCAAGGTAGTTTGACCTGCTCACGCGCCGATGTTTCGCCCTCGTGGAAGGGAAGGCTATGTGATGCCCGTGAGAAGCTCTCCGTCCAGGAATTGGAGCTGCCTTCCACTACCTGGGAACCAGCATGATTGCCTCCCATTTGTACCCCCCAGGTGTTGCATGACCCTTACAGTGTAACAACAACAACAGTACTATTACTACTACTACTACTACTATTACTACTACTACTACTACTACTACTACTACTACTACTACTACTACTACTACTAATAATAATAATAATAATAATAATAATAGTAATAATAATAATAATAATAATATCCTTGTTTATAGAACAGGAATCTTTAATGAGAGAGAGATAGATAAAGACAGAAAAACAGTTAGGGACAGACAGATAGACAGACATACAGTCAAACATACAGAGACAGACAGAAGACATTCAAACAGACAGACAGACAGGAAGACAGAGGCACTGACAGGCCCTGGGAGCGAACGTGAGTGTTTTTGGCTGCAATTTGTCAAGTTAAGCACTTCCATGTACGGAAATTTAGGAAATTTACATACAAACCCCCATTAATATGCTCTTTTTTTATGTGACTGAATGCGCAGACAAATGAGCTTACCGTAAAATGTTCAGTAATGGAGGAGGGGAGGGCGTCCGCTGTTTATTATGACACAACTCATATATCTGGTTTTATAACTTTAGAGTTAAGTCTGCAGAGTGACATCACATCCTGGTGGTTAATGGTGCTGTGGTTTGTGTCTGGAACCCGTGGCTGCTGTGATGGTAACATTCCAGGGTTTGTGCTGCCATTGGTACTGTGTTTGTGCTTCCAGGGGTCTGTGTTTGTGTCTGGAACCCGTGGCTGATGTGATAAAAACATTCCAGGGGTTTCTGCTGCCATTGGTACTGTGTTGGTGCTTCCAGTGGTCTGTGTTTGTGTCTGGAACCCGTGGCTGCTGTGATGGTAACATTCCAGGGTTTGTGCTGCTAGTGGGATGTGTTGGTGCTTCCAGTGGTCTGTGTTTGTGTCTGGAACCCGTGGCTGCTGTGATGGTAACATTCCAGGGTTTGTGCTGCCAGTGGGATGTGTTGGTGCTTCCAGTGGTCTGTGTTGGGGCTTCCAGTGATCTGTGTTGGTGCTTCCAGTGGTCTGTGTTGGTGTTTCCAGTGGTCTGTGTTGGTGTTTCCAGTGGACTGTGTTGGTGCTTCCAGTGGACTGTGTTGGTGCTTCCAGTGGATGTGTTGGTGCTTCCAGTGGGATGTGTTGGTGCTTCCAGTGGACTGTGTTGGTGCTTCCAGTGGGATGTGTTGGTGCTTCCAGTGGGATGTGTTGGTGCTTCCAGTGGACTGTGTTGGTGCTTCCAGTGGTCTGTGTTGGTGCTTCCAGTGGTCTGTGTTGGTGCTTCCAGTGGACTGTTGGTGCTTCCAGTGGTCTGTGTTGGTGCTTCCAGTGGACTGTTGGTGCTTCAAGTGGTCTGTGTTGGTGCTTCCAGTGGACAGTGTTGGAAGATCCTCTGCTGCCATGATACTCTACTTGAAATCAGCTAAGAAATACATAAGTACGGCTAGACAGCTTGCCAGTCTCACATTTACAGGACTGGGGATCGAACCTTCATCACATTTCCGTGCTGAATGATCACACGAATTTAGAACATCGTATAGTGTAATAACAATTATAATGACTTATAAGAATAACAACAACAGAGATTAGTGAAGGTTCTGAGGCCACAATAATAATAATAAAAATTGAAGGATTCCGTGTTATTCAAATTTTAAATTAAATCAAGGAAATAGAAAGTTATATTTTTGGTCAACTAGAAAAATGGCCGAAATATTGTTGAACAATAAATAGAAAACATTGAACTTTTGAGCATCACTTAGTTAGGTTTTCCTCACTTTGCACCTGCAAATCGTTCTCGCCTAAAGAGTATATTTAAAGCTTTACAGACAGTCCATAAATCATACTGAAGATAAAAGACTTGGAATGAGGTTGTTTCTGGTGCGTTATTTAAGGCAGTAAAGTACAGGCAGACGATAGTTATAGCTGCAGTTATTAATCAACATTTTGACTTCTTTTGCACACCTGGCAATCTTGTCCCGACAGGCGGTAAATAAGGCGGAATTATTTCTTGATTACATTTTGCTATACAAATCTTGTTTGTGTCTGTTATGCTTAAATTGTTAACGTGTGTAGTTGCAGCTCCGTCTGGAGAGCTTGTATATATTTCATGTACAGTTCCTCTGTATAAATGACATGTAAACCGGACAGTCCACAAGAAAGTAAAGAACCGAAATAGGGACCCGACAAACCTCGCATTTCTCAAGGTAATCTCATCGTCTTGAGAATGTAATTAAGAAAGGTAATAGTTACCCTTCACTCTGCATGTGACCTTCAATCACGTCCAGAAATGAAGTTATGCCACCGCATTTTGAAGTTGATGGACAGTGGTTGGAGTGTTTATGGTGATGGAGGCGCATGAAGATAGAGATGGATGGGGAGGGAGGGGGAGGAGAAAGAAGAAGCGAAGAGAAGGAAGGCAAAGATAAGAATAAAATGATAAAGATACAGGAGGGAGAAAGATGCAGGTTGCATAGATCTTGTTGTGGTAGTTGATGTGACACTGGTGTCATCTTGGTGGTGGTTGATGTGACACTGGTGTCATCTTGGTGGTTGTTGCTGTGACACTGGTGTCATTTTGGTGGTGGTTATGTGACACTGGTGTTATCTTATTGGTGGTTGATGTGACACTGGTATCAACTTGGTGGTAGTTGATGTGACACTGGTGTCATCTTGGTGGTTGTTGCTGTGACACTGGTGTCATTTTGGTGGTGGTTATGTGACACTGGTGTTATCTTATTGGTGGTTGATGTGACACTGGTATCAACTTGGTGGTAGTTGATGTGACATTGGTGTCATCTTGGTGGTAGTTGATGTGACATTGGTGTCATCTTGGTGGTAGTTGATGTGACACTGGTGTCATCTTGGTGGTAGTTGATGTGACACTGGTGTCATCTTGGTGGTAGTTGATGTGACACTGGTGTCATCTTGGTGGTAGTTGATATGACAATGATTCACATAACTCAGCTCTTTGAAACATGGATTACTCTACCCCGAGACTTTATAAAAAAAATGTTTGAATATTGCAGTACGTATACAGATAACACTCATTCAGAAGAACACAATAACTAAGGAACGCAGCAGTAGGCCTAATGGCCCATGCTAGGCAGGTCCAAATCACACCGAACCACACATACACACACTAATATATCCACCCAACCTACATTTAAAGCTACCCAAAATTCTCACCCCCCAGTGACGCTTCCTGGGTGTTTGTTCCACTCATGCACAACTCTATTGCCAAACCAGTAATTTCCTATATACTTTCTAAATCATATTTCCTGTAATTGCACTTTTTTTTCAACGAGTGCAAAGTCAGTGCCTCGCAGGACATATTTATTATATGCTGGATCAACCTCGTCACCCGTCTCCGTATATTCTGTCCATTCTTTAATTTGGAGACCAGAACTGAGTAGCCTACCTTAGTCTAAATAAGGTTTAACCAAAGATATATTAAGCTGAGGTATAACCAGAGGACATCTATTACTTATGCTTCTTGATGTGAAGCCAAGAACCCTTTTAACTTTATCGTGAACACTTGTGCACTGTTGTCGCATTTAGTTTGGCTAAGATCTCTATTATTTTTCTTATAAGTACCATAGTTATCCTCTTTTCCCATGATTAGAACCTTACATTTGTCTTGAGTCAACTGCATCAGGTTTAATTCAACGAAGGGAAGGCAACTCTAATTCCTTGAATCAAGAAGCCTCCACCTCCACCAGCATGAAGGTACCTGGGACACCGTTTACAAGTACGGGAATTGATCCCCTACACCACAACCATGTAAAATTGCTGGTACTTTGTGCACCCAGCGAAACATCGCGGGTCCATGGCAGAATGCCCGCTCTGTGGTGCTGCTGACCATAGTGATACATCTGCCAACTTAACCTCTTACCTCCCTTAAAGGAATTGAAATAAAAAAAAACCTAGATAACTTTAGATCTAGAAAGACATATATACGCTGACTGTCCAATTGAACACTGAACAATAAACAGTGGTATTGCAAGAGACTTGAAAAATTAGTCAAAATAACTATTTCTTTGTGTTATGTCCGTTCAAGAGAGGTGTCTTGACGTTGGGGAAGCTCTTTTGATCCAAAGAATTGGAGCTATCCTCCTCTCGGATGAAACCTGATTTCCCATTCCCAATCCCTTCCATTCAGTCCATGTGTGACCCTTACGGGTATAACGCTTAAACATGAAAAAAAAAATATACTGCATATAACCATCTTTGGAAAAAGTAAGAGTTTGGTACAAAGATCTTGGTAGCAAAGCGTAGCCATCATTACATACGACGGGATGCGCCACTTTTTGTATTTACAATGGGATTTGTATAATGGCGCTGACAGTGGCGCCGCTCTGGCGGCGAAGCTTTCATTAATGCAGTTAGGCTTCGTAATATGCGAGGCTAGACAGCCAGATTGGTGCTTATGCACCAAGCTGTCTGCTCAGTCCTCTCCAGCCTTCCTTGAGAAATAGGAAGACTCCCATTTTTTTTTACACAGTTTAACCTCTCCCAAAAGGTGTCTTGATGTTGGTGAGGAGGGGCTCTTGATGCAGGGAATTGTTCCTTTATACTGAACTTTCTCCCGTGTTCCTCTTGAGAGCTCCGAAGACTTCTAGGAATGATTTGTTTGAACACGACAAGGTGTCTTGATGTTGGAGAGGGGGTTCTAACACAAAGTGGGAGTTGCCACAGTTGCTCTTTGCTGATGACACTGTTCTCTTGGGGAATTTGAAGAGAAGTTGCAGAGGCTGGTGGATGAGTTTGGTAGTTTATGTAAAAGAAGGAAATTAAAAGTGAACATAAGAAAGACCAAGGTGATGATGATAACAAAAAAACTAGTTAATGAAAGACTGGATATCAGATTGGAGGGAGAGAGTATGGAGGAAGTGGATGTATTCAAATATTTGGGAGTGGACTTGTCAACAGTTGGGTCTATGGAAGACGAGGTGAATCATAGAATTGACGAGAGGGGAAAAGGTGAATGGAGCACTGAGGAGTCTGTAGAGACAAAGAATGTTATCCATGGAAGCAAAGAAGGAAATGTATGAGAGTACAGTGGTACCAACGCTCTTATATGGGTGTGAAGCATGGGTGGTGAATGTTGCAAGGAGAAGGCTGGAGGCAGTGGAGATGTCGTGTCTGAGGGCAATGTGCGGTGTGAATATAATGCAAAGAATCTGTAGTTTGGAAATTAGGAGGAGGTTAGGGGTATGAAAAGAATATCAGATGATCTGAGGAGGGGTTGCTGAGGTGGTTCGGACATGTAGAGAGGATGGAATGAAAAAGAATGACTTCTAGAGCATATAAATCTGTAGTGGAGGGAAGGCGGGGTAGGGGTCATCCTAGGAATTGTTGGAGGGAGGGGGTAAAGGAGGTTTTGTGTGTGAGGGGCTTGGACTTCCAGCAGGCGTGCGTGAGCGTATTTGATAGCAGTGAATGGAGACAAATGGTTTTTAGAACTTGACGTGCTGTTGGAGTGTGAGCAAGGTAACATTTATGAAGGGATTCAGGGAAACCGGCAGGCCGGACTTGATTCCTGGAGATGGGAAGTACAGTGCCAGCACTCTGAAGGAGGGGTGTTACCGTTGCAGTTTTATAACTATAGTATAGGCGCCTCTGGGAAGACAGTGATGAAGTGAATGATGTGAAAGTTCTTCTTTTTTGGGTCACTCTGCCTCTGTGGGAAACGATCGAAGTGTTAAAAAAAAAATACTTCCTTCCTTCGATCGAACGCGATTGCCTTCCATTACCAAAGTACTATATAACCCATCAGGGTTAGGCTACCCCTAAATAATAATAATAATAATATTGATAATATAACCCCTACAGGTTTAGGGCTTCCCTTAATAATAATAATAATTTGATGATGATAATAATAATAATACTCTTGATAATACTACTGTGACAGAAGTTTGATAATTTGAAATTAGAAGTTAGAGACTGCATAGAAAATCGCGTAAAAGGTCACACCGCACCTCGAGAATGGAAGTCAATCAGGTTTGATCCGAGGAAGGGCAGCGTGGCTCAAACCCCTTGGATCACGAACTCCTCACCAGCCTCAAGGAACCTCCCTGGAAGGGCGTAAGACAAAGCATGCAAGAATTTAGCCGTAAAATTGATCCCTTACGAAGTGCACAAATTTTAGGTGGGTCACCCAGGTCACCGATGACCTCTCCTTGACGCTGCAGGGCTCTTGATCCAGGGAACTAGAGCTATGCTTTCCCGTCCACGAGTGGACAAAAAAACTCACTGTATGTGTTCTTACTTCATTTGTTGTGTATCTGTGATTTGTGTATTTGTTGTCTTTGTGATTTGTGCATTTGTTTTGTATTTGCTATTAGCTTCTTCAACAGACTCGTTTGAAGAGCTAAAAAATAAAGAAAGAAGACTTGTTTCTGAAGGAAGGAGGGAAGGAAGGAAAGAATTAAGAAAGGAAGGAAGGAAGGGGAGACGAGGAGCAAATGGGACAGTGGGCGTCCTCCAGAATACCTTAATAACCACTGTGCTAGGCTCTGTTGTAGTTACTAGTTTTCAAAGGTACTTATCGATAGACACTTGGCCTGTGTACTCAACTATTTGTACTCACCTATTTGTGGTTGCAGGGGTTGAGTCATAGCTCCTGGCCCCGCCTCTTCGCTGTTCATTACTAGGTTCGCTCTCTCACTGCTCCAAGAGCTTTATCGTACCTCTTCTGTAGGTGTGTTAGTTACATTTTGTCTGGCACATGTCGTTAGACACTAGCCTGTTGTATTTTGTGTGTGTGTGTAACAAACACTGAAATGTTCTGCCCTGCCGAAATTGAACCCCGCCCTCCGTGCTGAAGAAGAGCGCTAACCATGCCATGGGGCGTGTGTATGGTGTGGTGTGTGTGTGTATGTGGTAGCCATGTGACGCATCTCTAACCTACCATATAAAGCTACCTGCCTCGACAGGTCTCACCGAAACCTACGGTAGCTACCAGAAATAAACAGGGTGTGTATTTAGTTCAGGTGGATGATCGTGGTGGCCAGAGGCTCACCACCACGCCATCTCCATCACAGGCTCACCACCACGCTATCTCCATCACAGGCTCACCACCACGCTATCTCCATCACAGGCTCACCACCACGCTATCTCCATCACAGGCTCACCACCACGCTATCTCCATCACAGGCTCACCACCACGCTATCTCCATCACAGGCTCACCACCACGCTATCTCCATCACATTTTTCCTCAGACACAGCCCACTACCACTCCTTTTTTTTTAACTTAATCGAAGTTCACATTATAAGGGAGGTCACAGGGTAGGCAAATACAGAGACAGACTACTGACCTAAATACAACACAAAAGGCATCACACGATACGAGTTACAAATTATTATTATTTCACAAGGAAGCGCTAAACTGGTAGCAGCAGAAGGTCACACAGCGCCTGGGGAATCGGAGGTAATCAGGTTTGATATAAGGCGAGGGTAGGGTACCTCAGACTCTCTGGATCAAGAGCTCTTCAGCTTAGGTTAGGGTAGGTAAGGTTTGTCAGGAAACAGGACAAGTGTTTCCTGACGCGGGTCTTATGATGACCCGCAGCTGCAGCTTTTGGTCATCTGACAGAGGTCTCCCGCTGGGTTACCCGCCCCCCCCCACCCCTTTATAAATGATGGTTATAATTATAAACATTAGGAATTTGTTTACCATCAGAAGAGATACAAAAGCCGGCCGGCTACCAGCGGAAGCAGAGAGCAAAACAAAGAGCATTCAACCGGCTATGATACTCGGGATATAAACTGACCGGTTAGAAACACTATCAAGACAACAGAATAAACATATCCTTCCCTTACGGGTTCAGAGCTCCTCCCCCTTCCCTGACTAGTCTGAGAAAAGCGCGAACCTAGCTGACGGGGCTCCAGCACTCACCATTTCGTGTCCTCAGTGACCTATTACGAAAAACAAAAGACATAACACCGTGACTGGAACAGTACACAAATGGTCCAAGTCAGACCGAAGCGTCGTCGTAAGTTCCTCTTCCCTATGTGCGGGTTATTTGTGTAACGACCCATTCAGGTTTATAAAAGATTTAAAGTTATCCCATCAAGGTAGGAGGGTCCCAAAGAGGAAAGCACACTCACCATCACTTGCTCCATAGCTGTCTTTGCTGAAGAGGACGAACAGCCGCATCGCAACATCAACATATCCCCCCTCCCCCGGCCTCACTTTCAACAGGCAGGCGCTGTGCTTCCCACCACCACCAAGGCTCAGAACCGAGTAACCGGTTTTCATAGGTATTATCATACTCGCACTCGAAGAGTGATATGTAAGTACAAGAATGTACTCTGGATGACCCGCTTAAGGCCTAGTTCTTAGGCATATTGTGTGTCTACAGCCTCTTGCTCTAGCCGGGATCGAGCCCCCGATATTTTAGCACGCCTCTCTAGAAGCCTTCCAAAATTCCGAGACGCCTTAGCCCACTTGCCCATCAATGCTTCAAACATCAGGTGCCCAGTACCACTGGACATGTCACACCTGATACCAGCACATACGTGGCCGTGGCAAGCTACGCGACTAGTTTCATTCTCCTCCCGTTTGGAATACGAGCAGTACCTCCACCTCCATACCCAGTACCTCCACCTCCATACCCAGTACCTCCACCTCCATACCCAGTACCTCCACCTCCATACCCAGTACCTCCACCTCCATACCCAGTACCTCCACCTCCATACCCAGTACCTCCACCTCCATCCAGTACCTCCACCTCCATACCCAGTACCTCCACCTCCATACCCAGTACCTCCACCTCCATACCCAGTACTCACTCCATACCTGCTCACCTCATCCAGTACTCACCTCCATCAGTCTCACCTCCATACCAGTATCCATACTGTACCACCACTCCTCCCGTCTACCCTCCCAGTCTCCTCTACCCAGTACTGCTCTCTGAAGACATGACTCTGTCTCTGCTCTCTGTCTGCTCTCTCTCTCTCTCTCTCTCTCTCTCTCTCTCTCTCTCTCTCTCTCTCTCTCTCTCTCTCTCCCTTTCTCTCTCTTTACACAGTGTTTTACAAGATTAAGATTCCTAACTTTATTTACAAGCTAAGAGCTGTTACCTACATTAGCTCTCTCTCGCTCTCTCTCTTGCTCTTCTTACTGTTCTTCTTCCTATTCACTGTTTTAGTTTATACCTCAAGCGAGTACAATACTCTTTGTCTCGCTTTGTCCACACACATCATTATTTTTGTTGCTTCTATTCTTCCTTCTCTCTTTCCTCGGCTCTTCGTCTCGTCTTGTCAGGAACGTTAAGTACTCCTCTTCTTGTCCTCCTTTCCGCTCTCTGTCATCATTTATCATGGTTATCTCTCCTCTTCTGTTTGCTTTCTCTCAAGGGTTTTCACCCGTCATCGTTTCTTTCTTCTCTTCCGCTGGCTGCTTCATCCATTCCCTCAAAATTTATCATATCTATCGCCGCCTCCTTTTATTTCTATCTACTCGCTTTGACTTGATCTGCCTGGGTGGATATCATCACCTCACGTCCCTCCCTCTTCATCAGGGATTATCAGCTGTATCGCCTCTTTCGCCCCTCGTCTTGTTCTTCTTGCTTTCTATGTCTCGTAATTTGTAATACTCTGTGTACAGGTGATACCTTTCATAGCTCTTGTGTCCATATTGGTCAGCGAAGAGCTCTTCGTTATATTCATCTGTAGCAACTTTCTCGCTCACGACTCGTCCCATCGTGTGAGCACAAACATTCTCCTTAACCCTGGGTAGGAGCCCATATGACAGCTTATTTAAAACACTGCTCGTGTTGTTTGAATTTACAGGTTAAAAGTTATCCTAAATGAGCTCATTTAAAACATCCCCTCCCCCCTTTCTGGCCTTATCCAAGTTGTGCTGCCACCTCCCAGGATACGATCACCACCGTTGACCCAAACCCAGGTACCTAATTACTGCTAGGTGAACATGGGCAACAAGTGTTAGGAGATTTGACCTTTCAGGATTGCTAAGCTGAAAGAAACGTGAATTTACAATTTGCGTGTCCCTTTTTGGGAGTCACAGAGGCAGAGGGCGCGGAGGAATATAGAAAAAAGAATACTTCTCTTAACACATTGTGTATAGTAGGAAAAGTAATGGTCTGGGGAATCTCACTCCTCACTCACTCTCTCTCTCTCTCTCTCTCTCTCTCTCTCTTCTCTCTTATATATATATATATATATATATATATATATATATATATATATATATAAACATAGAGACAATGTTTGTATACAATTTCGTCTGTTTGCAAATTGTTAAGTATATATATATATATATATATATATATATATATATATATATATATAAAATACATACCCTTATGACCTATGACTTTTCAGTATAATAATTGTGTGAAGCAGCTGAGAATGAGGCAACGTCTCTCGCCTTGTTTGCTTTCCTCGAGTCTAGAGTAGACCAACCCAGTTCTTTTTCTTTCATCCTCCGTCTCTCCTCACCTTACCTCTTCCCCCGTCCTCTCTCTCTCCCTCACCCCATCCCCCTCACCTCCTCCCCTCACCCCCAATACACCTCTGTCTTCATTTTGCTCCCCGGATCTCCCCGTTCTTGCCCCGCCCTGCCACCTTAGCTCCGCCCCTTCCACACCTAACTTTTTCTTCTGTCTCCTCCCCTTTCTACCTCTTCTCTTCCTTCTTCTCCTCCTCTTGTCTATGCCTTCCTCTTTGTCTCCATCCTCTTCTTCTCCTCTCGCTCAACGCCCTGCCAGACATCACTATTGTCGCTTCTCCGTTCTCCTCTTCTCCCTTCCAACGTATTTTTCGTGTATCTATCTTCTCTTGTTGCATTTATTTCATGCTTTTGTTTTCCATTTCCCCGTGCTTCCTACACTCTCCTAATGACTCCACTTCCTGACTACGTTCCTCCACCTACAGTACCTCGCTCAATCATTCACCTTCCCACTGAAACCTCATCTACAACACTCCCCTTCTCTCTCTGGTCACTATCGGTATCTTCTGCCCCCTTCCCTGAAGATAATCTCCCTCACTGAGGGAACGAGACAATTTGAACACGAATTTCCAGGTAGCCAGCTCAGTAAGCGGACAAGAATTCCAATTAACAAGTTGCTGGGTCCGGTAATCGGAAATTGCACCATCCCTCATCACTCAACCAGACACATCTCGACTGAGTGCACCATCGCTCCCTCGTGCGATTATTCATCCAAGACCTTCCCTGCTTCCCTCTGTGTGTACCCCGGTGCTTTCTGTCGCAACATGGCTGCTTCACTATACTGTGTGACCTCTGGTATTTCATGAAGAACCTTCCCAGCTCCCCGTGAGCGTCAGGGATCCACCGATGTGACTGGGCTTCTTCCATCGTCTGCAAGACCGTTCAAAGAGCTATTGGTAGTTTCTGAGTCAGGGTGAGATGCCTCCTGACGCGGTTCTGAGTTATGTGATGACCTTAGTGGCTGGGCATTCCCTGGTGTTTCGGTGATAGGAATCCGTCTTACTTAAACAGATCAATAGATGACAGTGTGTCTTACTTTTATACATATTTTGTATACAAAAATAAACTTAAATACAGCCTCAACGCTTCTTACCTAAACCACAAATTGGAAATGAAAACCGTACGAGGTTCCTGTCCTCTCTGAAACACCATCAGTACCAAACACAGACTCACCAGTGCCACAACAAACGAACATGAAATGAAAACTGAACTAGGTTTCAGTCAGCCAAGGAACCTTATTATGAACGCTAACATTATCATGTAAGCCATCAGTGGGGTGTGAGGCTCCTGTCTCTCCTAACCCGGGCGCTGTCTCTCGTAACCGCTGTTTGTGTGGTGTGACTGGGACCCACTTTAGATCTGGTACGGTGTGTCCGGCCATGGCTTTTTCCTCCTCCCGCCGTCTAATAACTCGCCTCGGCATTAGTTCAACACAGTTCGCCCGACTTTATGGCCGGTCTTACCTGTGAGTAGTTAGTCTTTGTTGAAGACTGGAAGATCTTTATAGTAAGTAGGTGAGAAAATCTTCATAGACCTGCATGTTTATATAAAGCGAACTTAAATAATGCATGAAAATTTGAGGTAAAAAATACAAAAAGCTAAAAAAAATATATGAAAGAAAATGTAAACTAAATATTTAATAAAGAAATTTTAGAAACTACAAAAAAATGTGGAGGAAGAGAAAATAAAAAAAATTAAGAAAGGAGAGGAAATAAACATGAATTAAAGGAAATAAAAGATTACGAAAGTAAAGGAAATAGACGTCTAAGGAAAGAAGGAAGAAAACATTGAAAAAAATATTCGTATAGCAGGGAAGGCAGCGACATATTTTAATATTAATAGTATAAATAAAGGAGTGTGTATGTGTACTTACCTATTTGTGGTTGCAGGGGTCGATTCATAGCTCCTGGCCCCGCGTGTGTGTACTTTTTCCCTCTCTTCCCCAGTGCGACTGTGACGCACCTTTCAAACTGTCGTATGTGATGGAATATAACAAAGAAAATTCTTCGTGTGTGATGGAATATGACAGGAAAACCCATCGTGTCTAATTGACCATAACAGGGAAACATAGCTAGCTTTTGTTCCCACTGCATAGCTATGGTATATAGACTAGGGTAGCAACACACTACAGTTATATCTAGTTTTGCTCTAATAATAACAACAATAATAATAATAATAATAATAATAATAATAATAATAATAATAATAATAATAATAATAAAATAATAATAATAATAATAATAATAATACCTCGGCTGGATTTTGGGTGGGGCTGACCTCTTCGTCAGGGAGATCTGTTAATCTTACACCTACAGCTTCCCTTTGTGATTCTGTGAGCGTGCGAGGACGTTACTCACGATGGCTCCTGCCATCGTGAGTAACGTCCTCGCCCCAGCTTCTCCTTCACCCATCCTGCAAAAGGAACCTGGATTTAGAGACGAAATGAACACCGTTGACAAGACAGCACCGTCACTATGTATGGCTCTGATGTATGGGTCATGAAGCGTCATGTACTCCTGTCTGATGTTGAGTTGAGAGACAATAATACATCCCCTCAGCCTTTTCTGCATTGTTCCGGTTGAGTTCAACTTGACATAAGCCTATATATGCGTTTTCTTGACCTCCAGTAAGCGAGTTAGGTTAATGGAAGGGTAACGTCTGGCAGCAAGGTGTCTTGACCTCCAGTAAGCGAGTTAGGTTAATGGAAGGGTAACGTCTGGCAGCAAGGTTTCTTGACCTCAAGTAAGCGAGTTAGGTTAATGGAAGGGTAACGTCTGGCAGCAAGGTTTCTTGACCTCCAGTAAGCGAGTTAGGTTAATGGAAGGGTAACGTCTGGCAGCAAGGTGTCTTGACCTCCAGTAAGCGAGTTAGGTTAATGGAAGGGTAACGTCTGGCAGCAAGGTTCTTGACCTCCAGTAAGCGAGTTAGGTTAATGGAAGGGTAACGTCTGGCAGCAAGGTTCTTGACCTCAGTAAGCGAGTTAGGTTAATGGAAGGGTAACGTCTGGCAGCAAGGTTTCTTGACCTCCAGTAAGCGAGTTAGGTTAATGGAAGGGTAACGTCTGGCAGCAAGGTGTCTTGACCTCCAGTAAGCGAGTTAGGTTAATGGAAGGGTAACGTCTGGCAGCAAGGTGTCTTGACCTCCAGTAAGCGAGTTAGGTTAATGGAAGGGTAACGTCTGGCAGCAAGGTTTCTTGACCTCCAGTAAGCGAGTTAGGTTAATGGAAGGGTAACGTCTGGCAGCAAGGTTTCTTGACCTCCAGTAAGCGAGTTAGGTTAATGGAAGGGTAACGTCTGGCAGCAAGGTGTCTTGACCTCCAGTAAGCGAGTTAGGTTAATGGGAGGGTAACGTCTGGCAGCAAGGAAGGTTCTGCAATAACTTACTTGGAAACCACACGTTATTTACGGTCCCAGGAGAGGTCGTACTAAGCCGGCTCCTTCAAGACGCGTCCTAATGTTTTCCCCGCGAGAAGAGATACTCGTGATGTCAGTGCTCACGTGTCTCGGGGAGATGCTGAAGAAAACACACACGTTTCGGAGCAAACTTTTATTAGGACGTTTCGCTCTGTGTAGAATTTTTTATCACGTCATTGTTGCTAAAAATCTACACAGCAAAAGGTTGTCCCATTAAAAGCAAGTTGTGCAGTCTGTGTTTTCTTTATTGTTCTCGGCGATGCGTTCTTTGAGTCGAGTCTCAGAGAGATAAATAAAGATTATTTAAGAAAATCCATATTTTTAAGACCTAGAAAGGTGATTCGGTAGTTTGAAAATAACTCGGTGTCCACACGGAAATACTGATGCTTATCATCGAAAATTTACATCCGAAAAACATCTTTAATAACTTCTAAGTATCACAACGAAATGCGCCAAGGTTGGGGTGACAAGAGAAAAGAAATCACCATCTGTCGGTTGACAGCCTTGAACGACACCTGCAGGTGACAGCGGTGTCACCAGATTGTGATTTCCAGTTGACGTGATGATTGACTTAGCGGGATACTCCAAGGACCTCACGTAACAGTGATCAAGAATGAATCTGTATATATTCTAAAGAATCTCTTTTGACGTGTTTGTACCAAGCGCAGCAGTGTATATACTAAGAGGGGAGTATATATCTTAGTGTATATATATATACAGTTGACGTTATCCACTTCACTTGGTATTAAAATATCTTCAACTGGAGGTGTACAGGTGACATGCAACTTTGGTAATCCTTGTTTAGTCGATATTCTTTAAACCTAATTAACTAAAATTGGGTTAGTCAATAAGCATAAGCTTACTGACTATTAAGCCAGGAGTCTGAAGCCTTGAAGCTCATCTCGAAGAAGCTGAGGAATTCCAAAACGTGACATAATTGCCAGTCCAGACTATACCTGTTTCTAAAAGCAAGATAACGCAGTCCTGGACACCGAAATAGATGCTTAATAAATACGCGTTCCGTTTAACCAAGGGTGCACAGTACACATATAACCCACACATAAGAGACTGAGACTTGTAGCGACGTTTCGGTCCAACTCTGACCATTAACTAGTCAAAAATACAGTCAGAGTTTATTTCCAAGAATTTCGGGGTGTTGACTCGGCTCTGGGCTTACTTGTCTTTGAAAATTCTGAGAAAAGCCTCTGTTATTCAAAGCATTTCCAGCCGACTATAATTACTGAAGGTACGATTCCAAGTCAGAAGAAGGTACAATTCCAGGACAGTTGAAGGTATGATTCCAGGACAGTTGAACGTATGATTCCAGGACAGTTGAAGGTATGATTCCAGGACAGTTGAACGTATGATTCCAGGACAGTTGAAGGTATGATTCTAGGACAGTTGAAGGTATGATTCCAGGACAGTTGAAGGTATGATTCCAGGACAGTTGAAGGTATGATTCTAGGACAGTTGAAGGTATGATTCTAGGACAGTTGAACGTATGATTCCAGGACAGTTGAAGGTATGATTCCAGGACAGTTGAAGGTATGATTCCAGGACAATTGAACGTATGATTCCAGGACAACTGAAGGTATGATTCCAGGCCAGTTAAAGGTATGATTCCAGGACAATTGAAGGTATGATTCCAGGCTAGTTGAAGGTATGATTCCAGGACAGTTGAAGGTATGATTCCGGGCCTTCTGAAAGTGCCCGGTACTGCAAACAGATGTTTGCAGTACCATGTGAGTTGCTGGCTCGTTACCAGGGCTTCCAGGGCCTCCAGGGTTTCCAGAGTCTCCAGGGCTTCCAAGACTTCCTGGGCTTCCAAGACTTCCAGGGTTTTTAAGACTTCAAGGCTTCCAAGGTTTCCAGAACTTCCTGGGCTTCCAGGGCTTTCTGGACTTTCGAACGATACCTTCTTACCATTCTTTAAGTCTTTCACTCATTCCTTACGTTTTGCTAGTAATCTTCATATCATGTCCCCATTCCTTCCGCCTTGTCACTTTTCCTTCCTTCTTGCTTCCATTATTTCCTTCTTCCTACCTTCCTCAATCTTCCCTTCCACTCTTCATCACTGCTCTCCATCATTCCACCGATGCATTATCTCTTATCTTCTTTTAATCTCTCCACTCCATCATCTGCTCTCTTCAAACATCCTTCCCTCCTCCCCTCCACACAGTCCCTCCCTCACTCCCTCCTCCCCTCTACGTTCCCTCCTTTCCCCTCAATACCCTCCCTTCGTCTCTCCCTCCCTCCACATCCTCTCTTTCCCTTCCTCCATATTATCTCTCCCTCCCTCCATACTCTCTCTCCCTTTCTCCATACCCTTTCTCCACTCTCCTAGTTTTATTCGACACCTTCTACGTTCCCTCCCTTCCTTCATTCCTCCCTCCCTCTTTACTTTATCAAAGGTGTTGCCACACCTCACGACACTCGTGTTCAAAAGTCAACTCTCTTCTGGTCTCCACTTAAAAGGTTTCCGAGGCGACGTGTTTGTACTGTTTCTTGATGCTCTTTTCTTTCTTCTTCCTCCTCTTGTTTCTCTTTCTTCCTCTTGTCTTTCCTCTTGCTCTAACAGCCCAGTTACTCTGGCGATAAATGTCGGTAATTAAACGTGTGAAGCTGAAAAGAATTCTGGTGGTTAAAAATGTTGAAATGTTCAACTTGAGGTTGAGGAGTTAGTCATGAAGCATTGTTGTCTTCTGTGTCTTTGACGACATTCCTGGCCTCTCTAACTTCCCGTCTAGAGACATTCCTGGCCTCTCTAACTTCCCGTCTAGAGACATTCCTGGCCTCTCTAACTTCCCGTCCAGAGACATTCCTGGCCTCTCTAACTTCCCATCTAGAGACATTCCTGGCCTCTCTAACTTCCCGTCTAGAGACATTCCTGGCCTCTCTAACTTCCCGTCTGAGACATTCCTGGCTCTCTAACTTCCCGTCTAGAGACATTCCTGGCCTCTCTAACTTCCCGTCAGAGACATTCCTGGCCTCTCTAACTTCCCGTCTAGAGACATTCCTGGCCTCTCTAACTTCCCGTCTAGAGACATTCCTGGCCTCTCTAACTTCCATCTAGAGACATTCCTGGCCTCTAATTCCGTCTGAGACATTCCTGGCCTCTCTAACTTCCCATCTAGAGACATTCCTGGCCTCTCTAACTTCCCGTCTAGAGACATTCCTGGCCTCTCTAACTTCCCGTCTAGAGACATTCCTGGCCTCTCTAACTTCCCGTCCAGAGACATTCCTGGCCTCTCTAACTTCCCGTCCAGAGACATTCCTGGCCCTCTAACTTCCCTCTAGAGACATTCCTGGCCTCTAACTTCCCGTCTAGAGACATTCCTGGCCTCTCTAACTTCCCGTCTAGAGACATTCCTGGCTCTCTAACTTCCCATCTAGAGACATTCCTGGCTCTCTAACTTCCCATCTAGAGACATTCCTGGCCTCTCTAACTTCCCATCTAGAGACATTCCTGGCCTCTCTAACTTCCCATCTAGAGACATTCCTGGCCTCTCTAACTTCCCATCTAGAGACATTCCTGGCCCCTCTAACTTCCCGTCTAGAGACATTCCTGGCCTCTCTAACTTCCCGTCTAGAGACATTCCTGGCCTCTCTAACTTCCCGTCTAGAGACATTCCTGGCCTCTCTAACTTCCCATCCAGAGACATTCCTGGCCTCTCTAACTTCCCATCTAGAGACATTCCTGGCCTCTCTAACTTCCAGTCTAGAGACATTCCTGGCCTCTCTAACTTCCCATCTAGAGACATTCCTGGGCTCTCTAAATTCCCATCTAGAGACATTCCTGGCCTCTCTAACTTCCCATCTAGAGACATTCCTGGCCTCTCTAACTTCCCGTCTAGAGACATTCTTGGCCTCTCTAACTTCCCGTCTAGAGACATTCCTGGCCTCTCTAACTTCCCATCTAGAGACATTCCTGGTCTCTCTAACTTCCCATCTAGAGACATTCCTGGCCTCTCTAACTTCCCATCTGAGACATTCCTGGCCTCTAACTTCCGTCTAGAGACATTCCTGGCCTCTAACTTCCGTCTAGAGACATTCCTGGCCTCTCTAACTTCCCGTCTAGAGACATTTCTGGCCTCTCTAACTTCCCATCTAGAGACATTCCTGGCCTCTCTAACTTCCGTCTAGAGACATTCCTGGCTCTCTAACTTCCCGTCTAGAGACATTCCTGGCCTCTAACTTCCCATCTAGAGACATTCCTGGCCTCTCTAACTTCCCGTCTAGAGACATTCCTGGCCTCTAACTTCCCGTCTAGAGACATTCCTGGCATCTCTAACTTCTCATCCTGAGACATTCCTGGCTCTCTAACTTCCCATCTAGAGACATTCCTCGCTCTCTAACTTCCGTCTAGAGACATTCCTGGCCTCTCTAACTTCCCGTCTAGAGACATTCCTGGCCTCTCTAACTTACCGTCTAGAGACATTCCTGGCCTCTAACTTCCCATCTAGAGACATTCCTGGCTCTCTAACTTCCCATCTAGAGACATTCCTGGCCCCTCTAACTTCCCGTCTAGAGACATTCCTGGCCTCTCTAACTTCCCGTCTAGAGACATTCCTGGCCTCTAACTTCCCGTCTAGAGACAAAAAAAAAAAAAAAAAAAAAAAAAAAAAAAAAAAAAAAAAAAAAAAAAAAAAAAAAAACCTCTCTAACTTCCCGTCTAGAGACATTCCTGGCCTCTCTAACTTCCCATCTAGAGACATTCCTGGCCTCTCTAACTTCCCGTCTAGAGACATTCCTGGCCTCTCTAACTTCCCGTCTAGAGACATTCCTGGCCTCTCTAACTTCCCATCTAGAGACATTCCTGGCCTCTCTAACTTCCCATCTAGAGACATTCCTGGCCTCTCTAACTTCCCATCTAGAGACATTCCTGGCCTCTCTAACTTCCCGTCTAGAGACATTCCTGGCCTCTACTTCCCCTAGAGACATTCCTGGCCTCTACCCCATCTAGAGACATTCCTGGCCTCTCTAACTTCCCATCTAGAGACATTCCTGGCCTCTCTAACTTCCCATCTAGAGACATTCCTGGCCTCTCTAACTTCCCATCTAGAGACATTCCTGGCCTCTCTAACTTCCCATCTAGAGACATTCCTGGCCTCTATAACTTCCCATCTAGAGACATTCCTGGCCTCTCTAACTTCCCATCTAGAGACATTCCTGGCCTCTCTAACTTCCGCTAGAGACATTCTGCTCTATTCCCTCTGGACATTCTGGCTCTCTAACTTCCCATCTAGAGACATTCCTGGCCTCTCTAACTTCCCATCTAGAGACATTCCTGGCCTCTCTAACTTCCCATCTAGAGACATTCCTGGCCTCTCTAACTTCCCATCTAGAGACATTCCTGGCCTCTCTAACTTCCATCTAGAGACATTCCTGGCCTCTCTAACTTCCCCTCTAGAGACATTCCTGGCCTCTCTAACTTCCCATCTAGAACATTCCTGGCCTCTCTAACTTCCGTCTAGAGACATTCCTGGCCTCTCTAACTTCCGTCTAGAGACATTCCTGGCTCTCTAACTTACCGTCTAAGACATTCCTGGCTCCTCATTTCCCATCTAGAGAATTCCTGAGCCTCTAACTTCCATCTAGAGACATTCCTGGCCCTCTAACTTCCGTCTAGAGACATTCCTGGCCTCTCTAACTTCCCGTCTAGAGACATTCACTCCTAAACGATGTGTACCTCCCGGCCAGTACATGAAATTATCGCCTCCCTCTTTCATCGACATTTAAAAGTTCTCAAAATATTCCGCCATCTACCAATACTCCAGCTCCCATCTACTAACTCCCTACTCTGTTTTAACTGACAAATCCATTCATATATACACTCATATATATGCACAGATACACATACATACATACATACATACATACGCACATAACACGATTTCCCACACTCCAGCCACCACAGGCTGCCCCACACACTGCCCTGCACTTTTACTCACATATGCTTCCTCCATCACTACACACCTGTCACCATCCCTCATCACACATACACACATCTTTCTCTCTTTTTATTTCATTATTTCTCAGTCTCCTTTATAAAACTTGCATTTCCCTCCCCCTAACATTACAGACCTGTCATCACACTTCTCCAGTGTTGTCAGGTTGAGTTCCCTTAACCTCTCCTCGCAGGGCAAACACCCTCAGCTCCGGGACTAGTCTTGTTGCAAACCTTTGCACTTTCCCTAATTCCTTAACGTGTTTGACCAGGTGTATATTCCATTACCAACGTGTTTTTCTTCTTCTCCTACAAATCAACAACTGTTACCACTCCCAGGTGACTTTCGTTAATCTCCAAGCAGAATAGTTGACGAATTGACAGTCTTTTTCCCAGCAGCTTCGTTGATCTTAGTGGTTCAAGGAAGTTGCCTCGTTGATCTTAGTGGTTCAAGTAAACTACATCGTTGATCTTAGTGGTTCAAGGAAGTTGCCTCGTTTGGATAACTCATTATGTCTCATTATATTTCTCTTGTATCATGAGCGTCATCATCGCGCTAGATCATCATGTTGATGTCCTGGGTATGATGACTTGCAGTGTTCCTCCACCACAGTCAGTGATAATAATAATAATAATAATAATAATAATTAAAATATGATTGACCATCTGGACCAGCGGTGGTCGTGGACCAGCTGGCTGGCAGGCTGGCTAATGAAGCGGTGGGATACAGGTCACGGTGGGAAAGGGAAGTGGATAGGTGTGGTCAGGTGCCTTTATCAGTACCGTCGTCTTGATACCAGAACTAATTAGTGACGCTTAAGGATGAGAAATATGGATGGTACAAGATGGTTTATCAACCACCTGGCTACCGAGTCTTCCATTATAGCCAAGCAGGAGCTATACAGGAAGTATACGGGAGGTATACCTGGAGAGGGTTTCGGGGGTCAACGCCCCCGCAGCTATATGCGCTGAGAGGTGTATGTATATACAGCTAGAGGCCTCGATCTATTAGTGTATATGAATAAAGAGACGTCTATGGCAATGTATATACACTGAAACTTATGTAAATCTCAACGTATATACATCGGGAGCTCAATTTATTCTTGTAGAGTTTAAAGTACGTTTTACACTAGTTTACACGTCAGTAAACTTAAACTTGACAAACACGTCACTGGCACTCACCTATTTGTGGTTGCAGGGGTCGAGTCACAGCACCTGGCCCCGCCTCTTTGCTGATTGCTACTAGGTTATGACAGAGGCTGATTGTTGGTTTGTATAACCATTAAAGACCAGATGGTGACGGTTGGTCACTGTTAATTACCAGATGGTGACGGTTGGTCACTGTTAATGGCCAGATGGTGACGGTTGGTCACTGTTAATGACCAGATGGTGACGGTTGGTCACTGTTAATGACCAGATGGTGACGGTTGGTCACTGTTAATGACCAGATGGTGACGGTTGGTCACTGTTAATGACCAGATGGTGAAGGTTGGTCACTGTTAATGACCAGATAGTGACAGTTGGTCACTGTTAATGACCAGATGGTGATGGCTGATCATTTGAGCACGTTAGCGTGGGCTGCGTGGGTAATTGTGCTTGTTAATGGGAGGAGATGGGAGGGGAGAGGAGGGAAGGGGCAGGAAGAGAGAAGGAGGCAGAAAGGAAGAGGTAAAAACTGGGAGGGAAGCGGGTCGTGAGCAGCTGTAGGCGTGGGTGTGGGGGGGCGTGGGCGAAGGAGGGTGGGCGTGTGCGAGAGAGGGTGGGCGTGGACGAGGGAGGTTGGGCGTGAACGAGGAGGGTGGATGTGGATGAGGGAGGGTGGGCGTGAACATGGGAGGGTGGGCGTGGACGAGGAGGTGGGCGCTGACGAGGGAGGGTGGGCGTGGACGAGGGAGGGTGGGCGTGAACGAGGGAGGTTGGGCGTGAACGAGGAGGGTGGGCGTGACGAGGGAGGGTGGGCGTGGACGAGGGAGGTGGGTGACGAGGAGGTTGGGCGGAACGAGGGGGTGGATGTGGACGAGGGAGGGTGGGCGTGAACATGGGAGGGTGGCGTGACGAGGAGGGTGGGCGTTGACGAGGGAGGGTGGGCGTGGACGAGGGAGGTTGGGGTGACGAGGGAGGTGGATGTGGACGAGGGAGGGTGGGCGTGAACATGGGAGGGTGGGCGTGGACGAGGGAGGGTGGGCATGAACGAGGGAGGGTGGGCGTTGACGAGGGAGGGTGGGCGTGGACGAGGGAGGGTGGGCGTGAACGAGGGAGGGTGTACGTGGACGAGGGAGGGTGGGCGTGAACGAGGGAGGGTGGGCGTAAACGAGGAAGGGTGGGCGTGGACAAGAGAGGGTGTAGAAAGGACAGGGAGGTGAAGGAAACTGTCAATAAAATAGTCAGGAAAATATGGAATAAAGCCAGATGTTAGACTTTGAGTAGCCTTATACTGCCACCACCAACCTTATACTGGTACCACCAACCTTATACTGCCATCACCAACCTTATACTGGTACCACCAACCTAATACTGCCATCACCAACCTTATACTCCCACCATCAACCTTATACTGCCACCAACCTTATACTCCCACCATCAACCTTATACTCCCACCAACCTTATACTGCCACCACCAACCTTATACTGCCACCACCAACCTTATACTGCCACCACCAACCTTATACTACCACCACCAACCTTATACTACCACCACCAACCTTATACTGCCACCACCAACCTTATACTGCCATCACCAACCTTATACTTCCACCACCAACCTTATACTGCCACCACCAACCTTATACTGCCACCACCAACCTTATACTTCCATCACCAACCTTATACTACCACCACCAACCTTATACTGCCATCACCAACCTTATACTTCCACCACTCTTATTTACAAGTATATACACAGCGTGTTTATCAAATACTATAGGAGTGAGTTTTGAGGAGAGAGAAAGAAATCTCACTAGCTTCTTTTACACACTCAGAGGACAAACTCTCTCTCTGGTATTAACCATCCTGAGACTTGTGAGGATCTGACACTCCAGGGTGGACCCTAGATTAAAGGTAGCCTACCCTGGGGCCCCCCTTCCTCACCCTGACTGGCAGGCCTCAGCACAAGTGGCAGTCACCTCGTATGCGGATGATTAACACATTCACACAGCATTAAACCTCCGTGCTTCACGATCGTTACTGAATGTATGCAGCATCGTGACTGCGCTCAGTGAACGTGGAATAAGAACGTACTGGCGTAC
The DNA here is from genome assembly GCA_009830355.1 of Cherax destructor. Lineage (NCBI taxonomy): Eukaryota > Metazoa > Arthropoda > Malacostraca > Decapoda > Parastacidae > Cherax > Cherax destructor. The sequence continues at coordinate 138,030 of WNWK01000026.1, forward strand.
ACCACAGGCAGAAGAGAGTAGTGGACGAAGTAAAGGGAAGTGGAGGAAAAGAGTGGATAATAGAATGGTAAGTAATAATTTGCCCTGGCTGTTTCGTGTATTAGGCAGACAGACATGTAGGTAGGTGAGGTGTCCAGTATGAAGGTAGTTAGGTAGCTATAGGCAGCTACGCAGGTAGTCAGGTAGAGAGGTAATGAGGCAGGTAGGTAGAAAGACAGGGAGTAGATAGGTAGCCAGGTAAGTAGGGAGAGAGAGGTAGGTAGGGGAGAGATAGGGAGGGAGGGAGAGAGGGGGAGATAGGGAGGAAGGGGGACATTTAGCTAGGTACAGATAGATCGATAGAGAGGTTGGCATGTAGGTAGGTAGGTAGGTACGTTAGTAATAGGTAGATAAGTACGTAGGTAGGTAGGGTAAGTAAATAGGTAGATAAGTATGTAGATAGGTAGGTACGTAAGTAAACAGGTAGGTACATAAGTAAATAGGTAGATTAGTAGGTGGGTAAGTAGACAGTTTGATAGGGAAGGATGGATGGAGGGAGGGGGGGAGGAAGAGGAGGAGTGATGGAGGGAGGTAGGATGGAAGAGAGGGAGTGATGGAGGGAGGTAGGATGGGAGAGAGGGAGGGAGGGAGGGAGAGGGAGAGGGAGGACACTAGACATGGTCGTGATAGGTCATGGGGCCAGCCTGCCCCTGTCCTCCACTGCCCATTACTGCCCACACTACTTTTTTCCCACACTGCCAAGGATTTTAATTTCTCCAGCGCGTGGGAAAGATAAAAAAAAGTGCCCATGTCCGCCTTACATGAGCACTGAGCGCGCTCTTAATGTTAGAGGATGTTGAGCCCTTAACGTTAGAGGATGTTGAGTTCTTATTGTTAGATCTTACTATTTTTTATTGTGAATAATTTACGTTTTTTTTTCAATTATTTTTGTATTTTTACGAATAATTTAAGTTATAAAATGATTGTTTGTGTATATTATACGACTAGATTAGTATTTTTTGCATTAGTGGTGACGATGTTGTTGTTGGTGGTGGTAGTGGTGATTTTGGTGGTGATAGTGGTGGGGTGGTGACATTGGTGGTGTTGGTGAGATTGGTAGTGTCGCTCCTGCAGCTACTGCTGCTACTGTTGTTGCTCTTATTGTTGTTACTACTACTACTACAACTTATAAGAACATAAGAAAGGAGGAACACTGTAGCAGGACTATTGGCCCATACTAGGCAGGTCAACCTCAAACCCAAACCCACTAACAAAAATATCTACCCTAACCCATTTTCAATGTTACCCAAGGAACAGGCTTCGCTAACCCTGTTGTGTTAACTTATATGCAAATTGTTACTGCTGCTGCTGCTGCTTTTTCATCAGGAACTGTTGTTAGTAGTGTGGTGTGAGCAGTTTACACACAAACATGTAAACTGCAGTTCCGTGTCCCTGGACAGGTGTTTCATCAGGTGTTTTAATTTAAAACATCTGAAGTGGATAAATGGTGCAGAGAACCGACAAGTTGGTAAATTAGACACATGTGCAACATCTGGGTGTCTTTTTTGAGAAAACGTTTCGCCACACAGTGGCTTCATCAGTCCTATACAAAGAAGAATGGTGAAGAGTAGAAGTAATTTGAGGTAATCAGTCCCTCAGCCTGGAGTCGATGTAATCAGTCCATCAGTCTTGAAAAGACTGAAAAGATTGATGGACTGATTTCATCGACTCCAAGTTGAGGGACTGATTACCTCATACTACTTCTGATCTTCATCATTCTTGTTTGTATAGGACTGATGAAGACACTGTGTGGCGAAACGTTTCCTCGATAAAGACACCCAAGTGCTGCACATGTGTCTAATTTATCACAACACCTGATACACCAATAAGGAACTGCTACCCTATGCTATATAATACTTACATAGACGAGTATTCTAATATATGTAATTACACACATGTTTACACACCCAATAGGTGGGGGTGATGGGGCGTCAATGGGAAGGGGTAATGGGGCGATTACTGGGAGAGGGGTGATAGGGAGAGAAACCAAATTCTTTTCCCTGTAGTTCTCAACTGCTGACAATGGATGTTAATTCTTGGTATTACTCTCTTCAGTACTCACTGTTACATTCATCAACACTTGCATTTAATATTTTCAGTATCTGCTATTACATTTTTTTTATATTCGTGGTTCTTGCTTCGAATCCTTGTGATTCGTCATGGGTTGAGAATTTTATAAAATGTGTCAAACTCTTTTACACTTGACAGTAGTCGTAGCTTCAAGCTCTTCATAAATTTATAAAACTCCTGATTACATAAATCCTGATGCATAAATCCTGGTACATAATTCCTGGTGAATTAATCCTGGTAAATAATTTCCAGGTAGATGAGTTAAAACGTCCTAATTCTTTGGTATGTGTTTCTCCAAAAATGTGCCCATCTTTGTCACTACAGAGTGTTGCTTCGAAGTGTTGCTTCACACAGAAAGTGTTGCCTCTCAGACGGGTATCGCCAGCTGGCTGTCATTGCATATTATCAACCACCTGAGGAACTGTTGACATGTGCTAAGCTACCGCCTCTTGCTGTTTGCCTTCATGCTCATGTTGCCTGCCCGCTCATTAGGCACTTGGTGATTCATACGATCGTTAGCCCTCGTTAACCAGATGGTAGATAGAGGAGATAGAGCCATGAGAAGAGAAGCCGTATGCATGGACGAAGATAGAGAGCTCATGAGCTCCCCGCCTCCGAGCCTGTTCGACTGGGGATAGATGTTGTATAATATATATATATATATATATATATATATATATATATATATATATATATATATATATATATATATATATATATATATTTATATATATATATATATATATATATATATATATATATATTGATTTTCATTGTTTCGCTTATGGAAGTCAGAATATATGTTCGTTGTTTCGGGACGGCGTGGTATACACACCGAGGGGCGTATATCGCTTAGCATATATGCACCGAGAGGTGTATATCACAATATAATTACACTGAGAATTGTGTTTAATTTCAAGCTTAAGGAGAGCATTTTACTCCGTTGAGTTCCATCCTTTGGACTATGTGCGGCCAGCAGTAACAGCCTGGTTGATCAGATCCTGATCCACCGGGAGGCCTGGTCAGGGACTGGACCGCGGGGGCGTTGACCCCCAGAACACCCTCCAGAAAGACTCCAGGTACCCAGAGCGAAACAGTGTCCCAACAAAAGCTTGTTCAACGCGTGTGCCTTTTTCTTCAAAGGCAAAGGTTCGTGAACCCTTCCTCTCTCTTTCCCTGAAAAGAGAGCCCGGGGTTGGAACCCTGGTGTAAGCTTCCACGCCGGCGTTTGTGTAAGAGGTTCGCAGCGTTGGTCGGTCAGATGAACTAAGATTGCAGTAGTGTGAGAGGAGAGGCTGTGATGACCTATACACTCAAGTGATAAGCACCGGATTAATGCACTCGTTTATTGTCTTCCCGACAGAGGTAGATAGAGATAGAAAGAGGCATTAATGGAGGGAAGAGAGAGAGAGAGAGAGAGAGAGAGCGAGGGGGGATGATAGGTGCTGCCGTGCACAAGTTATGGAGCGGGTGTCCAGCAGGTCTATAATAACACCCTTAAAGATTACTGATAGATGGCTAATTTCTGACCCTGACTCACGCTCCACCTACCAGCCTCTATGTGAACCAGAGTCCAGGGCTGTGTCCAGGGCTACGTCCAGAGCATGCTGTGTCCAGGGCTATGACCAGTACATATTTTCTTAAAGAGTTATTGAAGGCTGAGGCAGCTGACTGTTCATCCCTCGTGTACAACTCCTGAGTGTGAGACGTAGATAGTGAGTGCTGTGTAGCCTTAGTAGCGCTAGATCAGGCACATGACAGAAGCTCCCTCGACATTATTTTCTTCGCGGTTTACAACTGCGGCTTCTTGTTGTGAATATGGCGTCATGTGGACTGGAGCCAGGGATAGCCAGGGTAACATAACCTCTCCAGCCTCTGGTGGGCCTTGTTGCTGCTGCTACGTGGTCTGCGCACATTATTATTATTATTATTATTATTATTATTATTATTATTATTATTATTATTATTATTATTATTTGTTGTTGTTGTTGTTTTATTGTAATTTTTATTTTTGACGTAATTGTTAAGATAAGATTTTGTTCGGATTTTTAACCCCGGAGGGTTAGCTACCCAGGATAACCCAAGAAGGGCAGTGCGTCATCGATGGATTGTCTGTTTTATTTCCATTAGGATTGTTGCTGCTGTCTTTATTGTTGTTGTTGTTAAGAAGTGCTAAATCTCTGGGAATCATACAACTCCAGGGAATGAGAGGTAAATATATTTGATCTGAGAGGAAAAAAAATTATAGCTTCAGTTCCTTACAACAACTCCCGGCACCAGCATTGTTGATGAAGATGAGGAGGGAGGAGGAGGAGGTAGTAACGTCAGCATAAAGTATTGGGAAGATTACTGATGCGTATAATGACCACAAGAGGACCAAGTATGCCGCCTTGGGAAACTCAAATGTTTGTTTGCTGTGTCTGGGGAGGTACTGATGTTTTTAACGTTACCTGGTGTGTGTGTATGTGTTGGTGAGGTGGGCGTGAGTAAAGTAACAGTGGTGTCTCCTGCCTCCATATGTCAGTAGTAGTATTTGTATCTTACCAATAACCGTTACTGAGTCACAGCCTCCCTACGTGATCACTGACCGTTACTGAGTCATTCTGCTGACCTAGCATGATGTCATAAGTCACCTTTTGAATGCCGTGGGCGTTCTCGCCCACTGGCCGCAGTTCAGAGCAGAGTATAGAGACAGACAGGTCAGGCCTGAGTGCTTCCCATATTTTTCCACTAATATATAAGTTACTAAGCCAAGCTACGTTTGTGTTTATTACCAAATCCATCAAGAACCCACACGACACATAGAGCTGGGTTTCATGGCAAGGATTTCACTGAACCATGTTACTGAATAGTTGTAACAGGAAGATCGAACTACATAAGAAAGGAGGAACACTGCAGCAGGTCTACTGGCCCATGCTAGGCAGGTCTTTATCAAACCCAAACCCACTAACAAAAATATTTGCCCGAAACATTGTCAATGTTACCCAAGAAATAAGCTTTGATAACCTTATGGAATAAGCCTTGATAACCTTATGGAATAAGCCTTGATAACCTTATGGAATAAGCCTTGATAACACTATAGAATAAGCCTTGATAACACTATGGAATAAGCTTTGATAATTAACACCACTGCGGTAATAATAAAGAGACATTTAATAACGAAAAGTTACGTAAGGGAAAAATACAGGTGTATAAATACAGGTGGATAAATACAGGTGTATAAATACAGGTGAACAAATGCAGGTGGATAAACAAAAACAAACGTGCAGTAAGAGAGACTTTTCTTTTTAAAGGAATGTTTCATAGCGTGATTCAGCGTGACTGTCACACTTCTCGTGATTCAGCGTGACTGTCACATTCTCGTGATTCAGCGTGACTGTCACACTTCTCGTGATTCAGCGTGAATGTCACACTTCTCGTGATTCAGCGTGACTCACACTTCTCGTGATTCAGCGTGACTCACACTTCTCGTGATTCAGCGTGACTCACACTTCTCGTGATTCAGCGTGACTCACACTTCTCGTGATTCAGCGTGACTCACACTTCTCGTGATTCAGCGTGACTCACACTTCTCGTGATTCAGCGTGACTCACACTTCTCGTGATTCAGCGTGACTCACACTTCTCGTGATTCAGCGTGACTGTCACACTTCTCGTGATTCAGCGTGACTGTCACACTTCTCGTGATTCAGCGTGACTGTCACACTTCTCGTGATTCAGCGTGACTGTCACACTTCTCGTGATTCATCGTGACTGTCACACTTCTCGTGATTCAGCGTGACTCACACTTCTCGTGATTCAGCGTGACTGTCACACTTCTCGTGATTCATCGTGACTGTCACACTTCTCGTGATTCAGCGTGACTCACACTTCTCGTGATTCAGCGTGACTCACACTTCTCGTGATTCAGCGTGACTCACACTTCTCGTGATTCAGCGTGACTTTACACTTCTCGTGATTCAGCGTGACTGTCACACTTCTCGTGATTCAGCGTGACTGTCACACTTCTCGTGATTCAGCGTGACTGTCACACTTCTCGTGATTCAGCGTGACTGTCACACTTCTCGTGATTCAGCGTGACTGTCACACTTCTCGTGATTCAGCGTGACTCACACTTCTCGTGATTCAGCGTGACTCACACTTCTCGTGATTCAGCGTGACTCACACTTCTCGTGATTCAGCGTGACTGTCACACTTCTCGTGATTCAGCGTGACTCACACTTCTCGTGATTCAGCGTGACTCACACTTTTCGTGATTCAGCGTGACTGTCACACTTCTCGTGATTCAGCGTGACTGTCACACTTCTCGTGATTCAGCGTGACTCACTTCTCGTGATTCAGCGTGACTGTAACACTTCTCGTGATTCAGCGTGACTCACACTTCTCGTGATTCAGCGTGACTCACACTTCTCGTGATTCAGCGTGACTCTCACACTTCTCGTGATTCAGCGTGACTCACACTTCTCGTGATTCAGCGTGACTCTCACACTTCTCGTGATTCAGCGTGACTCTCACACTTCTCGTGATTCAGCGTGACTCTCACACTTCTCTCATTCTACAGTTTTTTAATGTGAAATTTGCTTGTAATTTGGTTCAGTTTCTCGAGACCTCTGCAGACTGCGTGTGTTGAAGATTAAGACACGTGGACACCAGTTGGGTGTCTTTATTAACGAAACGTTTCGCCTACACAGTAGGCTTCTTCAGTCAAATACAGAGGGGGCAGCAGAAATGAAATAAAGATGATACAATCAGTCCATGAACCTTGGAGAAAACGTATTTGAGGTGGTCAGTCCCTCAACCTGGAGAAGAGTTCAGCTCCATGGAGTTGCACAAGTGTCTTAATCTTCAACTTGTCGGTATTTTATACTATTTTCAAGAAACTGTGTGTTCTTGTTCACTTATATTTCTGCCAGGTCATCGTCTCTCATATTCCTGTTATATTAACTCGAGTTTGTGTAAAAGTTAATAAATTATCAAAATTTCAACTCAGACTTGCTCTCTTAACTCCATTTTAAGAGAATATTTGACAAAAATCTTCATATTTTATCTGCTTTTTAATTTTAAAAAAATAAACTAATATTAGTATATTTTTGGTTTAAAAACACAAATATTATTAATATTTTTAGCATGTTTTTCCAGCGTTTAATGTGAAGAAGACTGACACTGAATCCGAAAATGCAACTTTAAATAAACGGACAGGAATATTGATCTTCAATTGTCTTTAGGGGCTACTGAGAAGTGACAGCAGGGAATGTAATCCTTTAACACAGGATTGAAGAGCCACTTCTATCCTATGCGTCAGTTTGTGCCTTATATCATTTATACTCTAGATTTGTGGCATCTATTGTTGTTGTTGTTATGGCGTCTGCTAAATAACCCAGGATGTGACACCACCGTTCCTCCTTATCTATCCTGGTTGGTTAGGTGCGCTTCCCTCCTTGCTCCCCCACCTCTTACTCCTCCCGGACGCCTGTGAGGGAAAGCAGGGGCGGGGGGTGGCAGGTTAGGAGGGAGGGAAGGTAGTAGGGGAAGGGGTTGTGGTGATCATGCTGACCGAGCGATAATCCTGTCGGAAATTAAGATACAGACCCGATCAATTTGCTGGTCTCACGCGCCCTCCGCCATGACCCATTTCCCATGATTGATGATGTTTCGCCCTAGGTACATCATTCTGCCCTCACCCCAATTTCTTTACGTCGTTCACTTTAGTAAATTACATTCATAACACAGCATTCCTAATTTATAAATATAATTAAGCTAACGGAGCCAAAAAAATTAGAGACGGCGAATAAAGAAATTGAAGTCTCTGCAGCAGAGGTTTCAAGGTGTTCTGAAGGGCGGGGATCCCATTAAAACTTGGGCGTCTTGGAGATTAATACATGGTGAGATGACACTGACTCGTGTATGAGTGTTGAAGAACATTCTGGAGTGCAAGACAACCACTATGAAAAATAGAGGAATTCCAAGCGCTTTTGTGAGTAGTCACGAAAGCGCTTGAAATTCTCTATTTTCATAGTGGTTGTCTTGCATTATCACCTGTTTACTATAATCTTTTTGCATATATATATATAAAATATATATATATATATATATATATATATATATATATATATATATATATATCAATTATGTTTAATAGCAGCGTTTATGGTAGGTAGGATTTAAACCCCGTTAACCAAGCATTGAATGATACCTGGGTATCCAGATGGATAAAGTGGTACATAAAAGAACATTAATCATAAGAAAGTGGAATGTTATAGCGAAGAACTGTGAATCCTGGATCATTGCATCACTGATTGGATCACCAGCAGGAGTCAGCTAGTGGTCGTGAACACGGAAGGATCTAAACAACTGAACGGAACTATTTTTTTTAATGTAAATAGATACAGACACCTTTTTACCCAATACTTCCAGCAGGTACCAGAGTGTTCTTACGAGGAATCAATTTCCGGGTACGCAGAACCAGCATGGAGCCTCACATATACTCATATAAATGAGCAACACTCTGAGAGAGGCCAGAGGTTGGCTACCAGATGAATTTCTTCAAGGAGTTTATCCCTGAGGAACGTATTTCTTAAGACACCTGGTGTCCATGTTCACCTATCAGTGAAATAGGTACCTGGGTAAATAAAGGCTACTAACTATTATTATCTATTACCCATTTCTTAAGACTCAGAGGAGACATGATCACTGCATACAAGATACTCAAGGACATCGACAAACTGACCAAAGGAGATATATAATAAAACTCAGATGATCTGAACAAACATAATGATATGTATTATTGGCGTGAGGCATTATTATTATTATTATTATTATTATTATTATTATTATTATTATTATTATTATTATTATTATTGAAGAAACAATGAAGTCGTAAGGGATGTACAGCATCAAGTAAGCCACAGGAACTCTATAAGAGAGTAAAAATTGTGGAGATAAACTCCCTCCTATAACCATTAGCCTCCACTGTAGCCCAGACTTCCCTCTACCTCAGCTTCCACTGTAGCCCAGACTCCGCTCTACCTCAGCCTCCAGCCTCCACTGTAGCCCAGACTCCACTCTACCTCAGCCTCCAGCCTCCACTGTAGCCCAGACTCCGCTCTACCTTATCCTCCAGCCTCCAATGTAACCCAGACTCCACTCTACCTCAGCCTCCAGCCTCCACTATAACCCAGACTCCACTCTACCTCAGCCTCCACTGTAGCCCAGACTCCACTCTATCTCAGCCTCCCTGTAGCCCAGACTCCACTCTATCTCAGCCTCCACTGTAGCCCAGACTCCACTCTACCTCAGCCTCCAGGCAAACCTCACCCACTTACCATTAACTAGCACCAGTGTCTATTTGAAAGTGGCGTGCATTAGCCTGGGCAGTACTACACTAGGTGAGGATGTAACTGGGGAAGAGAGAGAGGCGTAATTAACACAGAACAATGACAGGTGTTACCAGCAGGTAAAACTCAGCTGTTCTCATTACCGGTCAGGTTACGACACCTTTTGCAAATTTACCGGGACGGTCCAGATTTTGCATGGCAGCAGTGGTTTGCATAGCAGGTTGCAGGGAGAGAAGAGAGAGAGAGAGAGAGAGAGAGAGAGAGAGAGAGAGTATTCTTATCCAAAAAAGCAATTAGTTGGTCTTCACTCCTGTAAGTTTTAAATTTTTTAACTAAATTCAGTAACATGACATTTTAGAAGCAAAATAAATAATATTGTAAATGTAAGGATCTTTCGTCTGTCTGTCTGTCTGTCTTCTCTCTCTCTCTCTCTCTCTCTCTCTCTCTCTCTCTCTCTCTTACACGGGGCTCTGCAAGGTCATGTTAAAGTTCCTAACTTTGTTTACAAGCTAAGAGCTGTTACCTACATCAGCTCATTTGAAAGCTTTTTTATTGTTATGAGACATACAAATATGGAACAGGATGAAGTTGGAGCCATCTGTGGGCCAGCAATTTCATTTAATCAATTTCTCTCTCTCTCTCTCTCTCTCTCTCTCTCTCTCTCTCTCTCTCTCTCTCTCTCTTTCTCTCTCTCTCCTGGCCCACTTGCTTGATCACGAAACAATCATTAGGAAGACTGGTTAGGGTTGAACAACCCCATTTTTATATCAAGTAAAATGTTCATTTAAACAATTTACAATAAGGATTTGTTTACGATCTTTAAGTGAGCATCAAATGTTAATTACGAATGATGAAGAGAAAGTTGCTGTGTTCATGTTATTTTTAGTGGGTAGGAAAATGTTTTATACTGCTACTACTACTACTATTACTATTACTACTACTACTACTATTACTACATTACTACCACTACTACTGCTACTACTACTACTACTATTACTACTACTACTACTACTACTACTACTCATAATAATAATAATAATAATAATAACAGATTAATAAAATTTTCACTTGCTAGTTTACCAATTATTTTTTTATTTATTTCACTTATCCCTTTTGTGTATCCATACGTTCTTACGCTACCCTCCACAGGATAGATATGAGGTGCACAATAACTAGCTACTACCATCCACAGGATGGACACGAGGTGCACAATAACTAGCTACTACCTTCCACAGGATGGACACGAGGTGCACAATAACTAGCTACTACCATCCACAGGATGGACACGAGGTGCACAATAACTAGCTACTACCTTCCACAGGATGGACATGAGGTGCACAATAACTAGCTACTACCTTCCACAGGATGGACACGAGGTGCACAATAACTAGCTACTACCATCCACAGGATGGACACGAGGTGCACAATAACTAGCTACTACCTTCCACAGGATGGACACGAGGTGCACAATAACTAGCTACTACCTTCCACAGGATGGACACGAGGTGCACAATAACTAGCTACTACCTTCCACAGGATGGACATGAGGTGCACAATAACTAGCTACTACCTTCCACAGGATGGACACGAGGTGCACAATAACTAGCTACTACCATCCACAGGATGGACACGAGGTGCACAATAACTAGCTACTACCATCCACAGGATGGACACGAGGTGCACAATAACTAGCTACTACCTTCCACAGGATGGACATGAGGTGCACAATAACTAGCTACTACCATCCACAGGATGGACACGAGGTGCACAATAACTAGCTACTACCTTCCACAGGATGGACACGAGGTGCACAATAACTAGCTACTACCTTCCACAGGATGGACACGAGGTGCACAATAACTAGCTACTACCTTCCACAGGATGGACACGAGGTGCACAATATCTAGCCACTTCGACGGCAACGTCTAAATTCTAATTGTATATTCCATGGATACTATTATATTATCCCTTAACATGCGTCTATTTCATTCTCCTGCTTTCACCAGCAGAATGAAAGCCAGCAATGCAGTGGCAGCTTGTTCCTAGCGGAAGGTGTTTACTGGTGTTTAATCACCTCGGTGCCAGATTCACTCTGATTGAATACCAAGTTCGGTCTTGCTGGTTCACCTTCTCTCATCCTTGGTGGGGCTGTACGTGCTGGACGAGGACTTTCTTTGATTCTCCGTCCACAGATTTGATTCTTCGTGTCTCTTCATGTCTTACGATTCAACTTACGGTATTCCTGCTCCGCTTTTATCAGCTGCCGGAGGCTGCTCCTCTGTGATGCTTATGGTAGATTTATTATTGTCTTCGTGATCTGTTGGAGTCCGAGTGTGTGCGTGAATATACTTCAGTGGGTGATCTCCAGAAGGGAGTGTGAGTGCGTGTGTGAGTATACTTGAGTGGGTTATCCCCGGGAGTGAGTGTGAGTGCCTCCCACTGAGTCACTTATGGGGTCTCAGCTGGTGGCACGGCTGGGTCAGCCTGGAATCGTGTATGCAAATGAATGATGAGCAGAGCATGGAGTAAGCATGTGTGTGTTGTGAAGATGAGATAGAGAGAGAAATGTGTGTGTGTGTGAGATAGAGAGAGAGAGTGTGTGTGTGTGTGTGTGTGTGAGATAGAGAGAGAGTGTGTGTGTGTGTGTGTGTGTGTGTGTGAGATAGAGAGAGTGTGTGTGTGTGTGTGTGTGTAGAGAGATAGAGAGAGAGTGTGTGTGTGTGTGAGATAGAGAGAGAGTGTGTGTGTGTGTGTGTGAGATAGATAGAGAGAGTGTGTGTGTGTGTGTGAGATATAGAGAGTGTGTGTGTGTGTGTGAGATATAGAGAGTGTGTGTGTGTGTGTTTGCGCGCTTGCTTGCTTTACTAAATTCCTGTTTTTTTTCAGGGCCTGAGCGTTCCTATTCTTAAAGCTGTGTAAGATATTTACATCTGCCACATCTGTATCTACCTCGTTACATTTACCATCACGAGGCTGAAAATATAAAAAAACACATAGAATTTATATGGCTCTTGTATAGTAATCTGATACTACTACTACTACTACTATTACTACTACTAATAGCATTTTAGAATGGTGGGCAAGGAGTACAGAATCAGCCTTCAAAATCTATCATTAAAACAAGTTATATATATATATATATATATATATATATATATATATATATATATATATATATATATATATATATATATATATATGCAACATTGATATAACATTTTAGTAAGCGTGAACAACAGCAGATTTAGGAAGTCATGGGTTTTATCAGGGTTTAACGAGCGTCGACACAAAACATTATTTATGACATCATTCTGGCGTCGATAAAAAGACTGTAAAACTTGTCCAAGTATATTATAAAATGGTGGTGTTGTGTAGGTTGTTCTGCCTCGTGGAGGGAGCCTCCACGAGGCTCTGACACCGAATTTAAGTATAATTTTAGAAAAGGAGACGATTGGTTGGTGTTGGGTTTAAAGCCTATATGAACTGCACGACGGGTCATTAAGGCTCCATTTATTACCTCTGCTCCAGTAATTAAGAATAATTTAATACCCTGGAATAAGAATTAAGTATATATGCACTGAGGCACACAGTCACTTTATATATACCCTGTGGATAAATAGTAATTGAGCGAGATATCCCACGAGAATTAGGGATACTGAGGAGAATATATATATATATATATATATATATATATATAATATCCTTTTGCGATATATTCCCTAACTGGCAGCCTGAACCCAGCAGGCTCCTACAGGATATTCCCGCTGCTTCCTCCCTCGCCATTTTGGTTTTCGTAGCTCATAAAAATAAAACGTGAACGTCTCTAAGGAATTTATAGTGTGAGTGGCTGGACTTCCTCAGAAGGAGGAGTGAGCGCCCTCCACACAACCTCCCTCACAATAATGCCTCTTAACCTCACCTCTCAGGTTCATTTTCTCCTTGAAGAAACATTGAACAAAGGGCTATGATAGTCTAGTGTTTATTGCTTCAGAGAGGCAAGGAAATAAATTTTATAGTTGAGGTTCGACACAGGGAGACTGTGCTGCGTGATAGCAACTTTCCCGGAGTTTGAGGAGAGAAGCCATGTTTATTGGTCAGCTTTTGTTTACGTTCCATCTTCTGTGTGATGTCTGGAGCCTTAAGAGGCGCGTGAGTTTCCATATCTCCTAATATGTTTATTTTTCCCCTATAATCTACTTTGTCCATAATTACTATTTCCTATGTCTGCTTCCTTGATTCATGGTATAACTTAACAAATCTTTGAAGACAATTGTGTTGCAGAGGTCTGAGCAAAGCTCAGACCTCTGCATGTGTCTTATGCATGTGTCTCATACATGTGTCTTATTCAGCCTCATACACACTCTCTGCCTCACGTGACTCTCATACATGTGTCTCATACATCCTCACCCACTCCCTTATACCTGTGCCTCATACACCATCATACTTTCTACCTCATGTGACTCCCTCATACCTGTGCCTCATACACCCTCATACACGTGACTCCCTCACACCTGTGCCTCATACACCCTCATACACGTGACTCCCTCATACCTGTGCCTCATACACCCTCACACTCTGCCTCATCATTGAGTTTAACCTTCTCAAGGTATGTACCTAGATACCAGTGAGAGGGTCTCTTTATAAAACAAGGAACAAGAATTACCCTTCCCCTTCCCCGGATCAAACCTAATTACCTAGAATCCTCCAGGCGCTGCATGGCAAGCCTCTCATCAATACATATTGGTATCGCAGCATTTTCCACCTCACTCTTATTGCTTTTTGTGCTAAAATTCTCCAGGATAACTGGTGATATCCAGCCTTGGTTAACTTCAAGGTTCACTTCCAAGCTCTACTTCCACGCCCCCAGGATTCCACCTGTGACAGTCCATTAATGTCCAGTTACCTGATTTTTACAATAATAATAATAATAACGATATTAATAATAATAATAATAATAATAATAATAATAATAATAATAATGATAATAATAATTTAAATAATAATAATAATATTATTAATATCTTTATTTTTACAAGTACAAGGTATACAGGCCTAGCTGACATCAATGACATACTACTATATAGAAAGCCGTTTGTTATGCTGAGCATTTCGGGCAAATTAGGTCAGTTTTGTCCCAGGATGCGACCCATACCAGTCCACTAACACCCAGGTACCCATTTTACTGATGGGTGAACAGGGACAGCAGGTGTCTTAAGGAAACACGTCCTAATGTTTCCACCCGTACTGGGGATCAAACCACGGCTCTTAGTGTGTGAGCTGAGTGCGCTACAAACCGAGCCACAGGACACCTAAAGTTAAAGAGGGGCAGCAAACGAGTAGCAGACGGAGGATCGAGCCTTCACCCCTCACTACGCTGCCTCACCCTAACTGGTTTAGCGCTTTACATAAATAACAGTAATGACAACGGGGATAAAATTCGACCCCCCTCCCGTTTAAGGGGAGGTGCCCGGCAAGGGGCTCTTGATCCGAGGAAGTGGACTCATCCTCCCTTTGGATAGAACGAGAGTGCCTCCCAGGCGCTGTGACCCTACGGGTTTAGAGCCTTCCCGTCAGGAGAGTGTCTTTTATTGTCTGCTGTCTCTATTTCCCGTTTATTTTTTTTATTTTTCTCTTCATACAGTCAGGGTGTCTTCTTTAAGTCTCTTCTTCCTACTGCCGCTCCACTCCTCTCTTCCACATTCACTCCTCTCTCTTCCACATTCACTCCTCTCTCTTCCACATTTACTCCTCTCTCTTCCACACTCACTCCTTTCTCCTCCACACTCACTCCTCTCTCTTCCACATTCACTCCTCTCTCTTCCACATTCACTCCTCTCTCTTCCACACTCACTCCTTTCTCTTCCACACTCACTCCTCTCTCTTCCACACTCACTCCTCTCTCTTCCACATTCACTCCTCTCTCTTCCACATTTACTCTTCTCTTCCAGTTCCTCCATCTCCCCCCACTCTTTCCCTCCCTTCTACTTCGACTCCCTCTCTTCCCTCCCCTCTTTCTCCCTCTATCGGTACCGTTGTCAAGAGTTCTCCCCTGCACCTCCCTCCTCCTCACCCTCTCCTAAACACCTCAGATCCTACCCCCTCCCAGCTCGGGCTGACACTACTGAAGTCTCCCAGCTCAGGCTGACACTACTGAAGTCTCCCAGCTCAGGCTGACACTACTGAAGTCTCCCAGCTCAGGTTAACACAGCTGAAGTCTCCCAGCTTAGGCTGACACATTCCAACCCCTCCCCAACACTCCAGAAAACATACACCCCTTTTTTATCATTCTAACTCCCCTCCCAACACCCCAGAACACCCACACCCCTTCTTTCACTACTCTAACCCCTCCCCAACACCCCAGAAAACTCCTCCTCCTCCCCCTGTTCCCTGCACTACTCTCCCCAGCTCTGATATTTATTGATAATTCGTGACCTCAGAATTGCCTTTATCTCATGACTAAAAAAAATAGCTATTGGGGTCCCGAGAAGCTGCCGCCGCTCCTGCAGTGAGAGAGAGAGAGTGAGTGAGAGAGAGAGAGTCTGAGAGTGAGAATGGGATTAGGGCGTCATTGACTAATTGGGATATGCCATCCCATAAATGAGAGATATGATCTCGAAAATGGGACGCATGATGCCGGAAGTGGGACACATGATGCCGGAAATGGGACACTTGGTGCCGGAAATGGGACACGCGATGTCGGAAATGGGACGCATGATGCCGGAAATGGGACACTTGATGCAGTAAATGGGACACATAATCCTTTACCAGCATGAAGGCTCCTCTTTTGAAGGGTAATAAGTCAAGAACAAGATGGATAATGACCATGTATGTGACAGAGACACTGTGTACGTGGCAGAGACACTATGTACGTGGCAGACACTATGTACGTGGCAGAGACTATGCACGTGGCAGAGGCGCTATACTTGGCAGAAGCGGCAACTATGTGCGTGACAGAGGCACTTTGTGCATAGAAGAGGCGGTAGAGGCACTATGTACGTGGCAGAGGCACTACATACGTGACAGAGGCACCATGTACGTAACAGAGGCATTATGTACGTAACGCACCACGTACGTAACAGAGGCACCATGTACGTAACAGAGGCACCCCGTACGTAACAGAAGCACCACGTACGTAGCAGAGGCACCCCCGTACGTAACAGAGGCACCACGTACGTAACAGGCACCACGTACGTAACAGGCACCACGTGCGTAACAGGCATCCCGTACGTAACAGAGGCACCACGTACGTAACAGAGGCACCCCGTACGTAACAGAGGCACCACGTACGTAACAGAGGCACCATGTATGTAAGAGAGGCACCCCATACGTAACAGAGGCACCACGTACGTAACAGAGGGACCCGTACGTAACAGAGGCACCACGTACGTAACAGAGGCACCACGTACGTAACAGAGGCACCATGTACGTAACAGGCACCCCGTACGTAACAGAGGACCACGTACGTAACAGGCACCCCGTATTTAAAAGAGGCACCACGTACGTAACAGGCACCCCGTACGTAACAGAAGCACCCCGTACGTAACAGAGGCACCACGTACGTAACAGAGGCATCACGTACGTAACAGAGGCACCACAAACGTGTCAAACGCCCTACTTAACAGAAAATATTCGTCTGCCAAACCTTCACGTAAGAGCATCTTGTTCCGCAAGGCGCCTCTCTTTTTGACGCAGCCACAAAATACGTGGCACCGATTAAAAGTGTGATCATATGCATATTTTAGCTCTGGTATAAACCTAATAGATACCGACAAATTAGTTTAGACCGTGAGCAAATACTAGGATATATTTATTAGAAAACGTTTCGCTCCTGGAACCTTGATAACTTCTAACGTAGTTAAGGTAAGAACTGAAAGTGTGTCAGGAAATGCTTCAAGTCGCTCTTAGTCGTCGAAATATGGAATAAAATAAAGTCTAAGCACGTATGATAACGTCGGTGTTATGTCTTGTAAGTAGAATACTTTAGTCACTAGTATTGTGTTTCGTGGGCAGGTGTTTGACCAGTCGAATGTAGCTCAGTGTAATACAGCTCATTACAGTGAGCTACATTGCATTGGACGGGGTGTTAAACACACACACACACACACACACACACACACACACACACACACACACATACACACACACACACACACACACACACACTAGTTAAAAGCAATGTTTCATGAATGTAAACATTACTAACTCTAGTATAATAGACTAGGGAGCATTAACTGTACCATAACTCACAGTAGTGTGTTGTGGCGCTCATGTTTATGAGGAGGAGGAGGAGGAAGAGAATGAGGAAGGGAGGGTAAAAGGGAAGATTGGCGGGAATGAGGAAAGGAATGAGGGAGAGAAGGGAGGGAGGGAAGGAAAGAGGGAGATGAGGGTGGAGGGGCAGATTACCACCTTAACACAGGTGGGTCACGACAGGGGGGGGAGGGGGTGATGCTGGCCTGGCCTGAGGGCAACGACCCACGCCCCTGTTGCTGTTCCTGCTGCTGCCTCTGCTGCTTCTGCTGCCTCTGCTGCTTTTGCTGCTTCTGCTGCCTATGCTGCCTCTTCTGCTTCTGCTGCCTATGCTGATTCTGCTGCCTCTGCTGTTTATGCTGTCTATGCTGCCTCTGCTGCCTCTGCTACTTCTGTTCCTGCTGCTGCTATAGTTCCTCCTCATGCTGGTGCTTTCTTTCCTGTTGCTGCTGTTCCTTCTCTCTCTCTCTCTCTCTCTCTCTCTCTCTTTTTTTTTCTCTCTCTCTCTCTCTCTCTCTCTCTCTCTCTCTCTCAATAAAGACAGAAAACTTGTGTAATTACAGACACACAATAATACTCACGGTGTCTGTAATACTTGCATTTCAACATTTTCCACCCAAGGCGGCGACCCGAACTGTCTATTTCATTCATGTTAGGCTCTAAACCCACGTGGGTCATTCAGCGCAAGACGGGGCGGAGACTTGATCCTCCGTCCGCTGAGTTCCAGACAGATGCGCTTCCTATTTGTACTCATCTGGAGGACAGGTGGGGGTGTTGAGGCTCAGAGGATCGCTTGCATTGTCATAATATATATATATATATATATATATATATATATATATATATATATATATATATATATATATATATATATATATATATATATATATATATACATATGAGGCAGCTTTATATTTAAACATAATAATTTGTGTTGTACACTGCTTGTTGCTCTCAGAGAGAAAGATTAAAGGGTAAGATTTGTCTTCATTTGGCCAGATATAAGTTTACTGAGAAGTGCATATATTAGCTGAGTGTTAGGTCAGTAGACTGGTGTTGTGTTACACTCTGTGTTGACCTGCTGGCTCACTGTGCCTTCCTGAGTTGTGGCAGCGGTGAGGCAGGGAGAGTGGATGGAAGGGAGGGAGGGATACTGAAACGAGAGGATGCAAGGTTGCTGGGAGGAAGGGATACTGTAAGGGGATGATGCAGGGTTGCAGGGAGGAAGGGATACTGTAAGGAGAGGATGCAGGGTTGTAAGAAGGATGGGAGGAAGGGATACTGCAAGGAGAAGATGTAGGGTTGCAAAGAGGAAGGGATACTGTAAGGAGAGGATGCAGGGTTGTAGGGAGGGATACTGCAAGGAGAGGATGCAGGGTTGTAAGGAGGAAGGGAGGGAGGGAGGGATACTGCAAGGAGAGGATGCAGGGTTGCAGAGAGGAAGGGATACTGCAAGGAGAGGATGCAGGGTTGCAGAGAAGAAGGGATACTGTAAAGAGAGAATGCAGGGAGGGATGCAGGGAAGGAGGGAGGGAGGGATGCACGGAGAAAGGGAGGAATGTAAAGGGATCATGTTAACTTCTCAGTCATCCTTGCAAACATCGTCTCTGGCAATTGCAACACAGTCGTAACTCTCTCTCTCTCTCTCTCTCTCTCTCTCTCTCTCTCTCTCTCTCTCTCTCTCCTCCCCTTTTTACATGGTTTGACAAGGTTAGTTAAGTCCTACTTATTGACAAGCTATTTCAGTTAAGTCTCTCTTCTCTATTAACTAACACACACACCCATTGGATGTATATGTGATATAGTGTATATGTGTGTGTTTGGTAAACTCAAATTAAATTTCATGTGTTACGTGCAACTAATTCAGCCTCTCTAATCTTTCGAACACGTTTATCCTAGATTATTAACCTTGCTCCCGTTGCTCTTGCAACCAGCAACGTCGGGAGACAGTTTTGCTCCATTAAAACTTCCCCTTCCCTCCCCCTTCCTTCCTTCCCTTCCCTTTCCTTCCTTACGCACACACACACACACGCACACACACCGGGGGGGAGGAGGGGGGTAATAATAAAGTCCGACAAGTGACGGGCAGACACAGAGACGGACGGAGACAAGCGCCCTGGAGGATGCTTCAACGCCAAGGTCGTATTTCAAGGGACGTGAGTGTTGCGGGGCGTAAAACCAGCTGATTGTGTCAGCTGGTGGGTCATATGGTTGAGGGAGGGAGGTGGGGAAGGGAGGGAGGGGGGACTACAATGTACTTGTATTGGGCCGACAAGAACACCGGATTGTTTTTTTTGTTTTTTTTGTTTACTGGGAAGTTTTACAGAAAGTTAAGATTTCTTTTATTCATTTTAACGTGCTATAAGGAGTTTATATATACAGTGTTTATTGTTTGTCAGCATTCATAATGTGAAAGAT
Source organism: Cherax destructor (assembly GCA_009830355.1). Lineage (NCBI taxonomy): Eukaryota > Metazoa > Arthropoda > Malacostraca > Decapoda > Parastacidae > Cherax > Cherax destructor. The sequence continues at coordinate 158,140 of WNWK01000026.1, forward strand.
GGTGAAAGATAGTGGGCCAGATCTTTCACTGGCTCACTATCTTTTTCTAATGTTTACATGTTGTAAGACCCAGTATCAGAGGCGAGTCACTCGTGGAATGGTCGCTGGTGGAACGATGTCATGGGAAAGCTTACAATCGGAGCGAAACTGCTGGTAGCTGCCCGTCTTGTGGTACAATAATGAACGAAGTGTCGCTTTGCAATCCTTCCCTATGTGTGTAGCGAGAGAAAGAGACCCTCTCGTAGATCGCGGTGTGAAAGGGAATAAGAATTAGTATAAAAACATTTCTTCTTGAGAGCCACATTTCACACCGTTCTTCCTTCTTTCCATTCTTAGTTTCTCTCGCCTCTTTTATTCCCGTTTTTATATTTTTCTCTTCTGTTTGGAGAGAAGTGCAAGTCAGGGCGAGCTGGTGGGAACAAGAGAGGCAGTCTTGAAGACTCTGGTAAAACAAAAGACCATCGTCTCTTCAGCAAAACAACATCGACTTTTTCTTTTTCGATTTAATTGTATCAGTTTCTCATTACCTCCTTTTTTGTGTGATCCTTTCCAGCGGGGGTTTGTATTTAACCTCCGTATAAGTCATGCAACAGAACCACCGTGTATAAACTACAACAGAACCACCGTGTATAAGCTACAACAGAACCACCGTGTATAACATCACCGAACACTGTATAACTAAACAGAACCCGTGTATTCACAACAGAACCACCGTGTATAAGCTACAACAGAACCACCGTGTATAACATACAATAGAACCACCGTATATAACATACAACAGTGGAAATAAAGGATTTATTACGCACGAGAGTAATAAAATACGTATAGGAATTATTGAAATATAAATGAGATGAGTGCAAATATTCAAACTATGAACTCAAAGTGAAAGCAATACGAAAATTAGACTTAACATTAAGAGAAGACAGGTTAAAGGAACGATTAAGTGGTGGGTGATGGCGAATAATGGCTGGCAGCCAGGGTATAGAGAACCGGGGGTTGGAATTAGCAAGAGTAAGGTGGTGTGTGTGGGTTTGGGAAGTGTGGGCACCACCGTGGGTAAGGGGTAGGGCATGGGCTAGGGCAGGGGAGTTGGGCAGGGGTGTAGGGGGTTAGATAAAACAGAAGAAGAGCACAAAAGAAACAAGATAAGGCGAAACATTGACTCTCTCAAAGCAGTGTGTTGTGGGAAAGTGTGGTGTGTTGTGCTGGCCACTTTGTGGTTGAAGGGGTCGAATCGCCGCTCCTGGTCCTGCCCTCGCTTGTAAAAGATTTATTCTTTCCTATCCTGGTGATCCATGTCATTCCCATACTTAAAGTTACATACAAAGCCTGACTCCACTACTCCGTCCAGCTCATTCCATTTCCTGAAATTTCCGTCTTTAACCTCAAACTGTGCCCTTATGTACCTGTTTCCCGCCTCTCGAACAAGTCTTCTGAGTATTTTACGTATCAATATCATGTCTGCCATGGTCCTTCTGTCCTCTAATATCATCAGGTTTAACTCCTTTTAGCCTCTCTTCATAGTTCACCTCCCGTCACTCTGGGCTCCATGCTGGTGCTGCATACTCCACGATGAGTCTGACATGCATCGTGTATAGTGTCGTGAATGACTGTTGAGAGATAGAACACTGTTGTACTCTTGGTTGTAGTATGTTGTTCTGTCCTTGTACTCATCTGTTTCTGAAGTGTATTAAAAATATATATTATATATATATATATATATATATATATATATATATATATATATATATAATTGTTGGACCGTGAGGGAGCATCCACCAGTGTCTTCTACCTTCACTGTATCTCACTTCTCTATCTCTCCATCTTCTTATCTCCCTTCCACACCCACGTCTTGGATCCAACCATCTTTCTCCATATTTCTCTGTGTGTTACTGTCTCTGACTGGCAACTGGACGGGCTGCTGCTCTTTACCAGTTAATGGCCAGACTTTGTGTCAGTCCCAATCCGGAATGTGCTATCGCAGTTCTTTACTATCCTTCAGGGTGGCAGTAAGGTTAGTTAAAAGTAATAATCCATTTTTAATGTCACCGTTTCTTGTCTTGCAGTTTGTTTTACGTGATTAAAGAACTGGTATCCTATCTCAGCCCAGAATTCGCCTCACAGTTACCGACTAACACCTGGGTACGTATTTACTAGGTGTAGAGGTGTAAGCAAGTGTAAGGAGGTTTGTCTTTACGTCGCACACAGCCTGGGATTCAAACCCATGTCCCTTCCATTGCGTCTCTTGTATCTTCCTCTGGATTTTCACAGAGTAATCTGGTTAATGATGAGTCTTGATGTTTTGCCCTTGTGTTGATCAGACCCTGATCCACCACGAGGCCTGGTCACAGAACGGGCCGCGGGAAGCTGACCCCCGAAACTCTCTCCGCTCATTCATGAGCGAAACATCTAATGTGTTATCATTACGTGCTTTAGGCCTCAGGTATTTTATTACGTATATTCTGTATTAACCTACATAATATTCTGCCCATTAACATTACCTAATTACTACCCTGGTTAAATATCCCATAATATCTTAAGATTTTATGGAGTATTGAAGGAAAGGCAGGATAATAATCCTTAGATGCTTATCCAAGACGGACATTTTTTCTCTTAAATTACAGCTTTCAGACAAAAAATACCTTAATTTTTAGGAGGGGGGGTAAATCTCCTAAAAAAGTCTGAAATTTTTTTTGATCAGGACAGTTTTTTGTCTTTTATTGGTGGATTATGTTGGTGGGTTATGTTGGAGTGGGTTATGTTGGTGGGTTATGTTGGTGGGTTATGTTGGTGGGTTATGTGAATGGGTTATGTTGGTGGGTTATGTTGGTGTTTATGTGGGTGTGTTATGTGGGTAGGTTATGTGGGTGGGTTATGTGGGTGGGTTATGTTGGTGGGTTATGTGGGTGGGTTATGTGGGTGGGTTATGTGGGTGGGTTATGTGGGTGGGTTTTTGGTGATTTATTTCATCACTGACGCAACGTGACGCAGACGTCGACAAGGCTTGAAATGCCTTGACTAGATAATACGCCAAATGACGGACCAACTACGACTCTTCAATGGGAAGGCCTGCCTTACTACCGAAGGACTTCCCCTTCCTTGGATCAAACCTCATCATACCCCATTTGCTTTAGGCTGTACGACGCATCTCCATTACACACAGATTACAGTCATACAAATATGGGTTGTGTGTGGAGAACTTTAGTGTGGGGGATGGGGGTGGAGTTGGGCAGGAACGAGAGTGGGGTTAGAATGGGGGTTGAGTGTGGGGGTTGATGTGCATTAATGGACCGTAGAAGCAACCTTGATGCCTGGGAGTGTTTGACCAGCAATTACTCCCATGTGAGAGTGAGGAGGAGAGAGAGAGAGAGAGAGAGAGAGAGAGAGAGAGAGAGAGAGAGAGAGAGAGAGAGAGAGAGAGAGAGAGAGATACGGGTTCGATCCTCCGGCTAGCCGCAGGGTGTTATTACTTAAATACCACTTGTTCGTGGTTGCATTAATATATATATATATATATATATAGGCTCAGACTGCCGTTCCTTCATTCAGTGTGGCATTATTCACGCCAGATTTCAGCGAGACGTAATTCCTGGCCTTACGCACACTTATTGTTCAAACTACGTGTTAAGGCTGCCTAGTTAATTAACTTCCTCACCCAGGTCATCGTATTTTCTAAACACCTGAGGCTGGACAGCTAATGTTTAACACCAGTGATGATATTCACGGGTGTTGGGTCGTGGAGTACGATTGTAATAACCCTCACATTCACGTCAGTGATTGTAATAACCCTCACATTCACGTCAGTGATTGTAATAACCCTCACATTCACGTCAGTGATTGTAATAACCCTCACATTCACGTCAGTGATTGTAATAACCCTCACATTCACGTCAGTGATTGTAATAACCCCACATTCACGTCAGTGATTGTAATAACCCTCACATTCACGTCAGTGATTGTTACTTTACGTCTTCCTCATTATCAATAATAAATTCCCATTACTACGATTGTATTTCAGTACCGCGGTTATATCCGTGTACGCGGGTGCAGCGTAGCCGTCACTAGCCTATAATGAATGGACACCTGTCATAATGTTGGTGGAATTACCGATAATATGTTAGGTACAAAGATACATGTGCAACTGATGCGATATTTTATTGTGGCAACGTTTCGCTCTCCAGGAGCACCTAACAAATGGAAACTTGCTAGAAGTGTCCCTCACCGGGGTTAATATCTCTCTGGCTCATCTGCATCTTGTTACCCGTCACTTCTGTGTTGAGTCTCGCTTTCTGCGGGAAGCTCATGTAAGCTGCGTAAGCTGGTGATGTGGCCCGGGGAGCTCATGTAAACTGCGTAAGCTGGTGATGTGGCCCGGGGAAGTCGTAACTGCGTAAGCTGGTGATGTGGCCCGGGAAGCTCATGTAAGCTGCGTAAGCTGGTGATGTGGCCCGGAAGCTCGTAAGCTGCGTAGCTGGTGATGTGGCCCGGAAGCTCATGGCTGCGTAAGCTGGTGATGTGGCCCGGGAAGCTCATGTAAGCTGCGTAAGCTGGTGATGTGGCCCGGGAAGCTCATGTAAGCTGCGTAAGCTGGTGATGTGGCCCGGGAAGCTCATGTAAGCTGCGTAAGCTGGTGATGTGGCCCGGGAAGCTCATGTAAGCTGCGTAAGCTGGTGATGTGGCCGGGCCCATCTAGCTGCGTAAGCTGGTGATGTGGCCCTCCAGATAAAATAATAGTCCATCACTGTCCTACAATGCACATCAATATGTACACAAGGATCCCAATGGAAATAATTAACTTTGACTGACCTGTTTTTGGGGTTATCTTAGGTAATTAACACACTTGTCACTTATGTATGATAATTTGTGTAACTGTATTTGTGTGTACCTAAATAGACTTACCGTACCGTGAGTTACCTTTTGTCAGCCTTCCCCAGACAGTATACTTCCCCAGACAGTATACTTCCCCAGACAGTATACTTCCCCAGACAGTATACTTCTGCGTTGCACTGAGGAAATATAATCAACTGCCAGCATCAATTTTCATGAAACCATCCTAAGTTACACTTAAGTTTATTTAGCTCCAGGTTCCCATTAATGCTGCTACACAAATTAACATACGTAGTAACATATTGCAATAATCGCGATCAAGCGATGCAAAATACAAAACAACCACGGGGGGGGGGGAGAGTTGCATGATAGCTCTAGGCCTTTCGTGTTGCAATCAACACATCATCAGGAGCTTGCAATGTTGCAGAAGTGAATCGGAAGTCCAAGCAAATTAGTTCAGATGAACGTATTCGAGCAAAAACGTTCCTGAACGAATCTGCCTGGACTTCCTACACATTTCTGCAAAGTTAAAGCTCCTGATGATGTGTTGAGTGTAACACGAAAGGCCTGGAGCTGTCATTCATGTTCCCCCTGTTGTTGTTTTGCATAATAACATATGTATAAATTATCTAGGATAAACCCCCCCAAAAAAGTCAGTCACTTATTTTCATTAGGTTCCTTTGGTTGCAACACCGTATAACTCAGTGCACAACAAAGCCTCGTCTTAATAAAAGCTTGCACTGCAAGGTGTTTCTTTCCCTTTTACACTTGTCGGCAATGCGCCATTTCGCCCAGTTTTGATGTGTAGTGCATGCGCGAGTAGTGCTGCCTGGCCAGGTCGACCAGGCAACACTGAACAAAGCTGACTTATTAAGTGGCTGCTCCACCCATCCCTTGAATACACAATGTAAATCACTTGCTTTTATAGTCGGTACTTTCTTATTTCACTGATAAATGTTTGCTGATGAATATTTGAGTACATGCTAATTCTGTTTTGTCTTTAAAGAGACGCCGACCTTACGTATAAAATGGTGTTAATGATAGTTTTAAAGATATGATCGAGAAAATATATTTTGTGTGCGCGTGTACGTGTGTATAATTTATATACTTTATATATATATATATATATATATATATATATATATATATATATATATATAATATGTCGTGCCGAATAGGTAAAACTTGCGATTTTGGCTTAAATAGCAACGCTCTTCTTGCCAAATAAGGCAAGCGAAAATTTGTGTATGCAATAATTTCGCAAAAATCTTTCTGAACCTAACAAAAAAATATATTTCATTGTGTTTGTTTATTATTAAATTATTGTAAACTTGTCTAAAATATATTTAGTTGGATTAGGCTAAATTAAATTGCCCTAGTTATAATAAGGTTAGGTAAGTTTTCTAAGATTCTCTTAGTACAAAATTATTAATTTTACATTAACATAAATGAAAAAAAATCTTGAAACGTTAGGTAAACACACTGACCACTCACTTAGCCAAAGATCAGTTTCTCTCTATCGCATCTTGTCTCACCTGTGGTTTACCTTGTTGGATATACCCGAGCAAACACATTTACGCCACAAAGGTAACCCATCTCTTCCTGTAGCCAAGCCCAGTAAAGTCAGTCAGGTCCATTAGTAAGGGTCTAGCAGTCAGGGGTAGCGTCTGGCCATCCCAAGTCAGGGTATCAATCGCCAGAGTCAATATTAAACCTCTGGGGTAGGCTTCAGCGCCCCTGCTGCAGCGCGCTACGTACTAGGTGACTCCTGTCTGATGGATCGCCCATCTGAGCTCACCATGGCAGGAGATGGGAGCCTGGGTGGTGTGTCTGTGTGTACCTGGCTGCAGTGTGAAGGGGTTCATCTCCGTCAACGATCACTTGCGATAAACTAACATGAGAAAGGAGGAACACTGCAGCAGGCCTACTGGCCCATACTAGGCAAGTTCGTCTTCAAACTCAAACCCAACAATAAAAATAGTTGCCCTATTTTTAGTGTTCGTGTAGAGACAGCCTCTATTTCTCTCTCTCTCTCTCTCTCTCTCTCTCTCTCTCTCTCTCTCTCTCTCTCTCTCTCAAATTTACATATTTGCAACATAATGCAAAAACGGCATCATAATGGTAGCTACCCAAACGCGCACAGTGATAGTAGCTGTGGGTACAAGGTTATCATTGGCACCTCACGACCACACAATCCCAGTTCGAACCCCAACGACCTGTGATCAGATAAGACACCAATGTTTACAGAAACACCTCTCTCTCTCAGTACGTAGATGACGTATGGAACTATACGGAGAAATTTCACAGTACTGGCGAAGGATGTGCGTTATGTTGATCCTGGGTATGTGAATATTCCAGGTGGCTAAGCTAAAGCTGGCACCCTCATGCTGAAGCTGGCACCTCATGCTGAAACAAGGATAAACGTATCCTCACAGCATAGCTTCAGCCGAAACAGCGAGCTGAGCATATTTTGTGAATAATAATAATTATAATAGTAAAATAATAATAATAATAATAATAATTCGTAATTCATCTGCAACGTTGACAAGTACTGGATAATCTCCAATAAATGCTATTATATTACGTCATTCCAAAATACAACATTAACAGTGTTACGTTATAAGCCCGTCCACTCACAACACTGTACGTGCTGATTTTAACGTTGCTTGCTGTTCCCAGACACCAGGGAGGTGCCTGCTTGTCACTCCATCTCTCCTTTTCCTTTTAGATTTTCCTGTCTGGGGTCAAAGCAAAGTTTTAAATAGGCTTGTGTAGCTTGACCTGTGAAGGAAATTCTCAGAGGTTGTTTCTGGTAATCGCTTTAAAAAAAAACATGCGGTTTAAAACTATTTATTAAAACTATGTATTATACTGTGTTAAGAAATATTGAAATGCATTTAATGTTGTTAAGGATGGGAAGCAGCCTATGATTCTCTGCTGAAATCTAGCTCAGTAATAACGAGTGAATCAAGATCAAAGTCGTATTTACTAACTCAGTAATATCGAGTGAATCAAGATCAAAGTCGTATTTATTAACTCAGTAATAACGAGTGAATCAAGATCAAAGTCGTATTTACTAATAACGAGTGAATCAAGACCAAAGTCGTATTTACTAACTCAGTAATAACGAGTGAATCAAGATCAAAGTCGTATTTACTAACTCAGTAATATCGAGTGAATCAAGATCAAAGTCGTATTTATTAACTCAGTAATAACGAGTGAATCAAGATCAAAGTCGTATTTACTAATAACGAGTGAATCAAGACCAAAGTCGTATTTACTAATTCAGTAATATCGAGTGAATCAAGATCAAAGTCGTATTTACTAAGTAATAACGAGTGAATCAAGACCAAAGTCGTATTTACTAACTCAGTAATAACGAGTGAACCAAGCTCAAAGTCGTATTTACTCCAAGAAAAACAGGAAAATTAAACCGTTTTGTCTGAAGAAATTACAATTTACATGCAATTCTAATAAGCCCAAACATGAGTGGAATGTTCTGTTAGATCAATAAAGATGATTAACTGACATAGTTAAGAGTGACTCACTGAGTCAGGTGGTAAGGGCTCCAACAGCAGAATGTGTTTCAGTCATGGTTCTTATCCCAGATGGAAAACTGTGTTCGTTCCAGCGTGTAGGCAGTCTGAAGTGACGGGAAACATTGAGGGTCATGTACGTTGTTCAGTAAGATTACCGAGTGAAGGTAACAGGAACAACAAGAGTGTAAAACCTGAATACAAGATGCAAATGATAGGCACCAACCTGGACACGAATTATAGGCAGCAACCTGGACACAAATGATAGGCAGCAAGTTGGACACAAATGATAGGCAGCAACCTGGATATAAATGATAGGCAGCAACCTGGACACGAATGATAGACAGCAAGCTGGACACAAATGATAGGCAGCAACCTGGATACAAATGATAGGTAGCAACCTGGACACGAATGATAGGCAGCAACCTGGACATGAATGATAGGCAGCAACCTGGACACGAATTATAGGCAGCAACCTGGACATGAATGATAGGCATCAACCTGGACATGAATGATAGGCAGCAACCTGGACACGAATGATAGGCAGCAACCTGGACATGAATGATAGGCAGCAACCTGGACACGAATGATAGGCACAACCAATGGATAGCACAACGAAAATGATAGGCAGCAACCTGGACATGAATGATAGGCATCAACCTGGACATGAATGATAGGCAGCAACCTGGACATGAATGATAGGCATCAACCTGGATATGAATGATAGGCAGCAACCTGGACATGAATGATAGGCAGCAACCTGGACATGAATGATAGGCATCAACCTGGACATGAATGATAGGCAGCAACCTGGACATGAATGATAGGCATCAACCTGGACATGAATGATAGGCACAACCTGGACATCGAATGATAGGCAGCAACCTGGACATGAATGATAGGCATCAACCTGGACATGAATGATAGGCAGCAACCTGGACATGAATGATAGGCAGCAACCTGGACACGAATGATAGGCATCAACCTGGACATGAATGATAGGCAGCAACCTGGACACGAATGATAGGCAGCAACCTGGACATGAATGATAGGCATCAACCTGGACACGAATAATAGGCAGCAACCTGGACATGAATGATAGGCATCAACCTGGACATGAATGATAGGCAGCAACCTGAACATAAATGATAGGCAGCAACCTGGACACGAATAATAGGCAGCAACCTGGACATGAATGATAGGCATCAACCTGGACATGAATGATAGGCAGCAACCTGGACATAAATGATAGGCATCAACCTGGACATGAATGATAGGCAGCAACCTGGACATGAATGATAGGCAGCAACCTGGACATGAATGATAGGCAGCAACCTGGACATGAATGATAGGCATCAACCTGGACATGAATGATAGGCAGCAACCTGGACATGAATGATAGGCAGCAACCTGGACATGAATGATAGGCAGCAACCTGGACATGAATGATAGGCAGCAATCTGGACATGAATGATAGGCAGCAACCTGGACACGAATGATAGGCATCAACCTGGACATGAATGATAGGCAGCAACCTGGACACGAATGATAGGCAGCAACCTGGATATGAATGATAGGCATCAACCTGGACACGAATGATAGGCAGCAACCTGGACATGAATGATAGGCATCAACCTGGACATGAATGATAGGCAGCAACCTGGACATAAATGATAGGCAGCAACCTGGACACGAATAATAGGCAGCAACCTGGACATGAATGATAGGCATCAACCTGGACAGAATGATAGGCAGCAACCTGGACATAAATGATAGGCATCAACCTGGACATGAATGATAGGCAGCAACCTGGACATAATGATAGGCATCAACCTGGACATGAATGATAGGCAGCAACCTGGACACGAATGATAGGCAGCAACCTGGACACGAATGATAGGCAGCAACCTGGACATGAATGATAGGCAGCAACCTGGACATGAATGATAGGCAGCAACCTGGACACGAATGATAGGCAGCAACCTGGACATGAATGATAGGCAGCAACCTGGACATGAATGATAGGCAGCAACCTAGACATGAATGATAGGCAGCAACCTGGACATGAATGATAGGCAGCAACCTGGACATGAATGATAGGCAGCAACCTGGACATGAATGATAGGCAGCAACCTGGACATGAATGATAGGCAGCAACCTGGACATGAATGATAGGCAGCAACCTGGACATGAATGATAGGCAGCAACCTGGACATGAATGATAGGCAGCAACCTGGACATGAATGATAGGCAGCAACCTGGACATGAATGATAGGCAGCAACCTGGACATGAATGATAGGCAGCAACCTGGACATGAATGATAGGCAGCAACCTGGACATGAATGATAGGCAGCAACCTGGACATGAATGATAGGCAGCAACCTGGACATGAATGATAGGCACCAACACTGGATACGACACAAAATTTTCTTATAACATAAAAGCCCGATATAAGAATTTCTTATAAAAACAAAAAGCAAGACCACAAATCCCTGTAAAATTGTTTGAAATTTTTAAGAAAGTATTCGCAAGAAATTTTAATCAAATAGCCTCGTGGAGAAGAATAAAAAATAATAATTCTTGAGTGGAAAACAGAGAAGAAATCATACAAGAGGTTGGACAAGCAAGATGAAATTCATGCAGCACATGACATGGTAGAGGCTCGATCCTCCGTCTGGTATTCTCAGCTTGACCTCTTGGCTAGTCAGGCTGGAGGTAATCCACAACGGGAACACTTTGGAGTGCTGAGCTAACCAAGTGGGTACTGGGTGAACTAATTCTAGGCTCCATCTTTTTCATTACTTCCATAAATGATCCTTCATCAGAAGTAATGACACTACTAGCTACATCTTTCACCTTTCTCTTCCTCTTCCCCCACATCTATCTTTGCCCTCCCCCCTTCTCTATCCCCCATCTGTCTTCATCTCAGGTACGGGAGTCACTGTACCCTCACAAAAAACCCTGTACAGACTCTCTCACAAATTACCGAACACAAACATTGTACAGCCTCTCATACAAGTCAGCGGAGGCGCACGTACAAGGCACTAACCAAACATGGAGTCAAATCACTGGGTAACTGCTGTACACTGTTCTTGAAGCTCTCTTGCATATAGCTGCTCCTCCACCTGCAAGTATTTCAACTGCTGAATATCCATTATCAAGACAAGGCTCTTGAGACTATATATTTTTCTGCTGCCTTTCTAAGATGAAGACACAAGCTACAGAAGCTTGTATTGTGATAGTTTCGTCCTGTAGAGCTTTATAAGTCTGGTGACTTAAGCTCTACACATAGTGAAACTTTGTGGAAGTGGAAGCTTGTTCTGCAACTCCTCCTGCTTCTTGCTGCACCTGCTGCTGCCTTTATCACTCTTATCTGACATCCAACAATACCCCTCAGCACACACACACACACAACACACTATGATACATTCGTCTACATCAGTGGTCGTTAGGACTTATCTTCCTTTACATCGTAAACATTAGATTATTCTGCATTAAAACTTTTAAGTTGAAAAATATTAAGTTAAGTTCATTCCATTAAGTACAGGCGTCCATATCTTAAAATATTTTAAACTAACATTTTCAACTCACGTTTTCTTTATAACATGTTGAAAATGGTATAAAATACACACACGTTGAGGATTAAGATACAACAATCGGGTATCTTTAAAGATACCCGATTGTTGCACACGTGTCTTAATCTTCGTAACATAAACGCGTCTTGTGGTCTAACAGTAACTGTATTAGGTTGTAGAGTTGTGCCTTGCAGTGTTTTCACCAGCCGTATATATCAGTGCGTCCCTGGAAAGCGGCAGAACCAGTGGTCGATAGAGACGGACACGTTATGGACGGTTCCACGGGACCTGGTTCAGTTTCCAAAAGAATCGTCACTGATACAATTTTTTATCTATCGAGGCTTGGCACACACACACACACACACACACACACACACACACACACACAAGGTAGACAGTGACAGGATGTTCCAGAGAGGGAACACAGAAACAAGGGGACACAACTGGAAGCTGAAGACTCAGATGAGTCAAAGGGATGTTAGGAAGCATTTCTTCAGCCACAGAGTAGTCAGGAAGTGGAATAGTCTAGAGAAAGATATAGTGGAGGCAGGAACCATACATACCATACACACCTCACCTGAAGCCATCTGCTAGCTGGTGCATATTGCGCCCCCAGAATTGGGCCTCTATGTATATAATGTATATTTCCATTTCCTATAATTTTATATTGCTGATATTATCGATAATAGCTAAATCGTTAATATCTTGCTTTATATTATTATTAGACTATTATTTGACTTAGCTATATTTATTAGGTAGGATGTGATATTTTATAGTGTTGTACTTGAGTGTCGTAACTGCCTTGGAGTTGGCAAACTACTGTTATGCTGCCGGCGTCTAGTTGCTGGGAGGAGTCAGTCTCTGAACACACCTGAGCTGGGTGGTTGTTCCTCTTCCCTCTCTCTCTCTGGCCTGCTGACCTTCGTCGAGTCAACACCTCACTCCTATTTCTACTTGTTTTCTCGACAATTAGACTCTGTTGGGTAGAGTATGCATTCGTTGGTGAGGCGAATCATACTTCTCAGAACTCTGTGTAACTCTGTTCACAGAGAATAGACTAGACAGTGATTTTCGACGTTGTTCTGGGTTGTGTGTCACATAGACATTCTGATAAAACTCAGGTCTCAAGATATAGCTCTGGACCTACTTCGATAAGGCATCTGTGCACCGCCACAGTTTGGGATTGTTTATGCTGAACCTAGCTTCAGTAGAAAGGGAGTTTTGTAACTGTTTTGGAGGATCTACTGATGGTCCCCAGTTAGGGTCGATTTTCTATCTCCTTGTTTCTGACGCTGTGTTGCTGTTGCCTGTTATAGTGCTGTTCTGCGAATTGGTCATTTTACTGGACAATCAAGCTGTTCTGGTTGTCCGTTTGTTAGAGCAGCTAGCTTTAGAGAAGTTCTGTCATACACTGGTTGAGTCGAGTCTTAGAGTTACCGGGAGCACACTCATACACACATTTATTCTTATTTGTATATATTATTGTAATTACTGACATTGTACCTGATGGTACTTCTGAGTCATTTATATATATGTGCCCTCAGCACAGACTTATTGTATATGAGAGCAGTGTAGGAGCTACCCTCCTAATTAACCTCCTAATTGATATCTTAATATCTTTATATTTGATTTACTTTGCTACCCTAGATTTTCTCACTTTGTTAATAAACCTTTTAAATATCTGTTTGGTTAGTACCCTATTAGTTGCAATCCTCTTAAGCTATATAATATGTCGGATAACTGAATCAGGATACTGACTTTGTTGCAAAAGCCCAGTAACAGGCTGGATGCTAGAAGGGCTATCCTTTCTAGTGTTCACTGGAGATGTCTATTATTAATAGATATCGTGTCATTTTGTAACAGTGCACTACAAATATAACCCGCAGATAGGAGAGAAAAGCTTACGACGACGTTTCGGTCCGACTTGGACCATTTACAAGTCAGACTGACACACGAAGGTGAGGGAGCCAGTATATATAAGAGAGGAGGGGGACAGGGATGGGACAAAGAGAGGAAGAAAGAAGTGGAGAAATAGTAAGTAGTAGTAGAGGTGATGCTGGTGCTGGTGCATGCAACTGACACTGCAGTACTTGGTAACTGCATTTCGTGATTCTTATCATTAATGGGGTACCTGTAGGTACCTCGGGACAATTTTGGGAAACCAAATTTAACATTAAAATTTTAAAGGGTGTTTAAATTCACGTGGGTTATTTGAACTTGGTATGAGAATATATGCTTATTGTGTTTTTTGTTGGTTTAAATATTTATTCAGAAGAGCTGAATGACCTTAAAGGTCACAGTGCCTTGTAAATCCAACCACTATCCTTCCCTATGGTGGCACACTGCAGAGGGACCGCTGGCTTACTGGTCGGACTCAGCAGTGTGAGTGGTAGGCCAGTCACTTTGACACCACTAACCTGGATTAAACAGAAACGCTCTTCTTGCCGAATAAGGGAAACGAAAATTTGTGTATGCAATAATTTCGAAAAAAAATATTCTGAACCTAACGAAAAAAAATATATTTAATTGTGTTTGTTTATTATTATTTTTTTTGTAAACTTATCTATAATATATTTAGTTGGATTAGGATAAATTAAAAGGCGCTTGTTATAATAAGGTTAGGTAAGTTTTCTAAGGTTCTTTTGGTACAAAATTATTAATTTTTACATTAACATAAATGAAAAATATATATCTTTAAACGTATAAGAGAAAATTTTAGAAAGGACTTAATTTTAAATGAGTTCTTGCTAACTGACCAATTTTACCGTTCTACATGGAATGAATGTTTTTTTCATGTTCATCGTTGGTATTTGGTTAGTTTTTTTTTGTCGCGTGTGTAAAAAATATTTGACTTGTGAAGCATCACACATTCTTGAGCAAGTAAGTGAAGAACTCACTAATTCAGGCTCTTGGAGCGTCAAGTTGTTTATTACCACCACAAGCTGCACCTGCTGCTAAAATTAATGCTTCTAATTTCTGCTAATATTACTGCTGCTACTACCACTGTGCTTGCAACTAGTGCAACTAAGAAGTATTGCAACTACTACAACTACTATTACCATAATTATCCACTTCTACTCCTTAGAAGGTACAATACCAAACCTGGCTACCAATACCTGTGAAGAGGAGCACTACAACTGCTAGTGACTGCTTCATGACGTGGCCTCTCTCACTGTGAATGTGTGGAGCCCAGGGGACCATCAATCATGTCTCTGCCTCGTTTCTTGCATCAATCTCGCTTGATGGAACTGCCACCACCTCCCCGACACTCCTCCAACTTGATCACTCCATTTGATCTTGTCGCTCAGTCATCCCTGGCCGCCTTTTGACTTGACCCTCATCCACCGCCTACCCTTTGACTGCCTTTGCTTATCTTCCTGAGTGTTTCTGTCTTGTCTTCGTGACTCTTATCTTCCTCGATGTCTCGCTATCTTTGCAACATCTAGTTAAGTAGTGTACATATGTAGTTAAGTCGTCTGTGTGTGCATATTTTATGTGTTCGTGTTCTCAGAGTGTGAAATCGCTAGCAGGAGCAGTCCGGGGCGCCAGACTCCCTGTCAACAACCTCCTCCAGTGTGTTTCCAGCACTGTCTAACGTCTACACGAACGCTCGCTGGCGTCTACACGAACGCTCGCTGACGTCTACACGAACGCTCCCTGACGTTCGTGTAGACGTCAGACCGAAACGTCGTCGTAAGTTTCTCCTATACGCGGGTTATTTGTGTATTGTTCCAGTCACGGTATTGTGCCATTATTGTTCTTTACCAGAGTTAATACGATATTTGAGAGCAGTCTGTCTACAAATTATACATCAGACTTGAGGTTCTACACGCGGGTTCATAGTCTAGTCTACAATAGACACTTTCGTCACGCAGTTTATTTTGAACTTTCATTTTCTTGGACTTTTTTGCGACACAAGTTTAACAAAAATTCAGAAAAAAATAGTTGAATATGAATTGAAGGGGTGACTAGGTTCAGAGTTCAGTCTGTATTTAAATAACAATTGAAGGGGGTGACGAGCTTCAAGGTTCAATTTGTACTCGAGTACAAAGCTCAGTATCGGAAAATCCCACAGATTATCAGGGATGAACACCGGAAATTAAAAGTTCACGAGGAACTTACAGACACACTGGGCCCAACGTTAGGTTAGGTTAGGTAAGGTAAGGTAAGGTTAAGTTAGGTTAGGTTAGGTTAGGTAAGGTAAGGTAAGGTTAAGTTAGGTTAGGTTAGATTTGTCAGGAAACAGGAGAGTGTGTCCACGCTATGATTGCTAATGTTCCCATTAAGAGAAATCACCTGATTACATAATGGAAATGCTGAAAATGAGAAGGTGAGAACACGTAGCATACACCGCACCATACACTGTACCAGGCACTGAATACACGTAATGGCAATGTACCATCACAGTACCACACATCACCTACAAGTACATACATGACCAGACACTGAATAATGACTGTATCAAGCACTGTACCATACACTGTACCATACACTGTACCAGACACTGTATTATACACTGTACCAGACACTGTATTATACACTGTACCATACACTGTACCATACACTGTACCATACACTGTACCATACACTGTACCATACACTGTACCAGACACTGTATTATACACTGTACCAAGCACTGTACCATACACTGTACCAGACACTGTATTATGCACTGTACCATACACTGTACCATACACTGTACCATACACTGTACCATACACTGTACCAGACACTGTACCATATACTGTATCAAGCACTGTACCATACACTGTACCAGACACTGTATTATACACTGTACCATACACTGTATTATACACTGTACCATGCACTGTACCATACACAGTACCATACACTACCATACACTGTACCATACACTGCACAAGGCAGACCTTTTGCAAAATCATTCAATTAAATATTTGTCTAATCTATTTTAAACACACCTTAAATGATCGCTTTAATGTCGCTACTTGAAGGTTTGATCCACTCATTTGCAACTCCTCTAAGTTAATGGTAGGCTCCTCTGCTTACAACTGAAAGGACCTGGATTCGATCCCCGTGCAACTTTCTGGGATTTTAACTAATTAAAATCTCTCTCTGTTTAAATCGACAGAGTCGGGCTGTGCTTCGCGTGTTGGAGTACGTGCGGCCAGCAGTAACAGCCTGGTTGTTCTGGGACTGATCCACCGGGAGGACTGGTCAAGGACTGGGCCGCGGGGGCGTTGACTCCTCGGAACAACCTCCAGGCAGACTCGAATGTTGTGGGGCCATCCTGGGAGGAGTACTTAGAGCTAAGCTTTGAGATTATTTAGATGTGATAACCGCACTTTAGTCTGGTAATCCAAGAGTTTTGTAAAGCTGCTGCCTCATTAAGAGACAAAGAAACCACATTAGTCCTTTAATAAATGGTCTGTAGTATATAAACCCAATTTCCGCCAATATGCTGCACTTTTATAAAGATTCATGGATTGAAGACATCAACTCCAGGCTGAGGGACTGACTACCTCTAACTCCTCATCTCCCACTGTTCTCTGTATTGGACTGAAGAAGCCACTGGCTGGCGAAACGTTTCCAGAATAAAGATATACCCAAATGTTGCACAGGTGTCTCATCCACCCCATCAGTGAGCCCCCGCAGCTCGTAGCCGAGCGTCAGGTAAACAAGAGAAGGTTCAGTAGGGGTTCATTTTCAGGATTATATCAAATATTTTGGTGTGCGGTAGGAGCGTCCAGCAGCAGAGTGGGAGGAACACTGGCAATTTTACGCAGGTTGCTTGTCTTAAGCACTGTCCAGCCTCACTGCCTCTGTCTTCTCTATATCAACTTTGTGCTGAAGACAGAAAGTGCAGAAGAAAATCGAAAAGACGGGGGAGAAAGAGAAGGAAGGAGAGGATGGTGAGGGAGGGTTAAAAAGGAGAAGGATGAAGAGGAGGAGCATGAGATGGGAGATAAATGGAAAGGAATAAAAGAAATGTAGGAAGAAATGTAAGAATCTGCAGGTTGCAGTCAGGTCAAACTAGACTCGAGGTCACGACCTGACTGCACGCTCCTGATTGGGAAAGAGGAGACGTGATAATCACCTGAGGTCATAAAAGGACATGAATTAAATATCGAATATTTCTTAGCACCGTCAACAGGAAGAGCCAGACAACACACCTACAAGCCAGACAACACAGCTACAAGCGAGACAACACAGCTACAAGCGAGACAACATAGCTACAAGCCTGACAACACAGCTACAAGCCAGACAACACAGCTACAAGCGAGACAACACAGCTACAAGCGAGACAACATAGCTACAAGCCTGACAACACAGCTACAAGCCAGACAACACAGCTACAAGCCTGACAACACAGCTACAAGCCAGACAACACAGCTACAAGCCAGACAACACAGCTACAAGCCTGACAACACAGCTACAAGCCAGACAACACAGCTACAAGCCTGACAACACAGCTACAAGCCAGACAACACAGCTACAAGCCAGACAACACAGCTACAAGCCTGACAACACAGCTACAAGCCAGACAACACAGCTACAAGGCAGACAACACAGCTACAAGGCAGACAACACAGATACAAGCCTGACAACACAGCTACAAGCCAGACAACACAGCTACTAGCCAGACAACACAGCTACAAGCCTGACAGCACAGCTACAAGCCAGACAACACAGCTACAAGCCTGACAACACAGCTACAATCCTGACAACACAGCTACAAGCCAGACAACACAGCTACAAGCCAGACAACACAGCTACAACCAGACAACACAGCTACAAGCCAGACAACACAGCTACAACCAGACAACACAGCTACAAGCCAGACAACACAGCTACAAGCCAGACAACACAGCTACAAGCCAGACAATACAGCTACAACCAGACAACACAGCTACAAGCCAGACAACACAGCTACAAGCCAGACAACACAGCTACAACCAGACAACACAGCTACAAGCCAGACAACACAGCTACAAGCCAGACAACACAGCTACAAGCCAGACAACACAGCTACAAGCCAGACAACACAGCTACAACCAGACAACACAGCTACAACCAGACAACACAGCTACAAGCCAGACAACACAGCTACAACCAGACAACACAGCTACAACCAGACAACACAGCTACAACCAGACAACACAGCTACAAGCCAGACAACACAGCTACAAGCCAGACAATACAGCTACAAGCCAGACAATACAGCTACAAGCCAGACAACACAGCTACAAGCCAGACAACACAGCTACAAGCCAGACAACACAGCTACAAGCCAGACAACACAGCTACAAGCCAGACAACACAGCTACAAGCCAGACAACACAGCTATAAGCCAGACAACACAGCTACAAGCCAGACAACACAGCTACAAGCCAGACCACACAGCTACAACCCAAACAACACAGCTACAACCAGACAACACAGCTACAAGCCAGACAACACAGCTACAAGCCAGACAACACAGCTACAACCAGACAACACAGCTACAACCAGACAACACAGCTACAACCAGACAACACAGCTACAAGCCAGACAACACAGCTACAACCAGACAACACAGCTACAAGCCAGACAACACAGCTACAAGCCAGACAACACAGCTACAAGCCAGACCACACAGCTACAACCCAGACAACACAGCTACAACCAGACAACACAGCTACAAGCCAGACAACACAGCTACAACCAGACAACACAGCTACTAGCCAGACAACACAGCTACAAGCTGAGAATACACCAGTAACGAAACAAAAAATGTTTTTTTTAATACTGTAGAGTGGAAGAACAATGAAAGCGGTTCCTAGAAGACGTAGAAATTTTTACAACTTCTTGAAGTTAATAAATTACATGCTAGATTAACCAACACAGGAGGTGCTCCTCGAGCACAGCTCTGTTGCTGTAGGTGTAAATTTGTTCAGGTACGGCTACACACAAATACAGTTACATCAATTATCATACATAGGAGCATATGTGTAGATTACCCAGGATAACCCAAAAAAAGGTCAAACAGTCACGAAACAAAATAATTCTACACCGTAAAGATATACAACAGAGGTAAACACATGCGGTTCAGTCATCACATTTTTTTTCTATTTTAGTTCATCATCAAGTTTGCCATCGGGCAAAGAAAACTTCGCAAGTACTATCCTGGCCCCTAAGATGCCTCACCTATTAAATGCTCAAGACGTCCACAAGCGGTAAACTGATAAGTATTTAAGATGCTTTAAGAGGCACGTACGTAAGTTCCTTCGTCTTCTAATAACATGTTCATTTTTCCACTATAATCTACCTTGTCCATAATTACTATCGTATTTGCTTTGTCTGTTTCGTAAGGTGAAGTCCAGGATCTTTCCTTAATTCATGGTGTAACTTAACAAATAGTGTAAATTACCTAGGATAACCTAGGATGTTTGGAATGGGTTCAGCAACTTTGGTCATAGGGCATGTGAACATGCCAGTTGTTCCAAGAATTTGGTCCTCGTTACCGTACACAAGTGTTTAAAATTTGAAGCCGATTGGATGAGGCGTTCTCGAGTTACGAGCGAAATAATAATAATAATATCTACTGCCCTTCTCTCCTGGTGAGTCTCAGAAAAGTCATCATAACTTTGACCTCACTCCTCCCTTTCCCTCACCTCTCATCCCTTCCCCTCTCCCCCCTCATCCCTTCCCTTCTCACCCTTCATCCCCTCATCCTCCCTCGTACACGTTATCTGGCGCAGCCATCTTATCGCTGCTGTAGTACAGCCTCCTCTCACGATGTTTAAAAGCTATTAAAATCTTGGTCGGCGATAATGGTGGTGGGGATTCAGTTGTCGCTGCGTAAGTTACTAAAGGAGGCAGTGATGATGACCTGCGTTGTCTTCTTAACGTTAGTATTGTGTCGGCCCTTGTTGGGAGCAGCGTTACTGCTCTCGTTAGTGCTGACGTTGGTCTTATTGGTTATTATTGTGATTTTTATT
This sequence comes from Cherax destructor, assembly GCA_009830355.1. NCBI lineage: Eukaryota > Metazoa > Arthropoda > Malacostraca > Decapoda > Parastacidae > Cherax > Cherax destructor. Next base: position 179,039 of record WNWK01000026.1, read on the forward strand.
ATCTGTTATCACCACAATTGCTTCTCATTACCATCGCTAGCGTCATCGTCACCACCACTAGTTACCGTAATCCCATCACCATTGCCATCATCACTACTACCATCACTCGCTGCCATAAACACCATTATCGCCATTGCCACCATCTTAAATTCCCTATTAAATGTTTCACCTCACAATTTTCTCCGGCATAACTCGCAGCCATTTAACTCGACTACACAAATGCCCTCTCCTAAACCCGTTTTGTTTTTGTGTGTAAAAGCCGGTAAATTATGTATCCTCCATTTCCTGTGTGTGTCCTCTTGTAGCACTCTGAGCCATGTTTTGGTAAACACACTCGCTTGCCTCTTGTTTCAGTAACCTTGAGGTATTAGCTACCTTGGTAGACTTTTCCTGTATTTTCTCGAGACATTTCTTCCAAACTGCCTCTTTTTACCCACTGGACAAACACTTATATTCTCCCTGGCTTGTGCCCACCGGGAGGTGCAAGTAAATTGGCTCCCTTTTGGCAGTTCGTCCTAAAGACTTTCAGTTTGGCTGTCATTGTGTGTGTACTCACCTAATTGTACTCACCTAATTGTGGTTGCAGGGGTCGAGACTCAGCTCCTGGCCCCGCCTCTTCGCTGTCTGCTACTGGGTCTCTGCTCTCCCTGCTCCATGAGCTTTATCATACCTTGTCTTAAAACTATGTATGGTTCCTGCCTCCACTATATCTTTCTCTAGTCCATTCCACTTCCTGACTACTCTGTGGCTGAAGAAATGTTTCCTGACATCCCTTTGACTCATCTGAGTCTTCAGCTTCCAGTTGTGTCCCCTTGTTTCTGTGTTCCCTCTCTGAAACAACCTGTCACTATCTACCTTGTCAATTCCCCGCAGTATTTTGTATGTCGTTATCATGTCTCCTCTGACCCTTCTTTCCTCCAGTGTTGTTAGTCCTATTTCCCTCAACCTTTCTTCATAAGACAGACCCCTGAGTTGTGGAACTAACCTTGTCGCAAACCTTTGCACTTTCTCTAGTTTCTTGACGTGCTTGACCAGGTGTGGGTTCCAGACTGGTGCTGCATACTCTAGTATGGGCCTGACGTATACGGTATACAGTGTCTTGAACGATTCCTTGTTAAGGTAACGGAACGCTAATCTTAGGTTTGCCAGTCGCCCATATGCTGCCGCGGTTATCTGGTTGATGTGTGCTTCCGGAGACGTGCTTGGTGTTATACTCACCCCAAGGTCTTTCTCCTTTGATGAGGTTTGTAGCCTTTGTCCACCTAGCCTGTACTCTGTCAGCGGTCTTCTTTGCCCTTCTCCGATCTTCATGACTTTGCATTTGGTGGGGTTAAATTCGAGAAGCCAGTTGCTAGACCAGATGTCAAGCTTGTCCAGGTCACTTTGAAGTCCTGCTTGGTCTTCGTCCGATGTGATTCTCCTCATTAATTTCACATCATCTGCGAAAAGAGACACTTCTGAGTCTATCCCATCCGTCATGTCATTCACATATAGCAAGAATAGCACTGGTCCTAGGACTGACCCCTGCGGTACACCGCTCGTCACAGGCGCCCACTGTGATACCTCATCACGCACCATGACCCGTTGTTGCCTCCCTGTGAGGTATTCCCTGATCCATTCCAGTGCCCTTCCTGTTATACACGCTTGGTCTTCCATCTTTTTTACTAATCGCATGTGAGGAACTGTGTCAAAGGCCTTCCTGCAGTCCAAGAAAATGCAGTCAACCCACCCTTCTCTCTCTTGCCTTACCTCTGTTACTTTATCATAGAACTCCAGGAGGTTTGTTACACAGGATTTGCCTTCCCTGAAACCGTGCTGTCTGGCGTTGATTAACCTGTTCTGCTCCAGATGCTCCACCATTCTTTTTCTGATGATTTTCTCCAAGACTTTGCACACTATACACGTAAGTGACACCGGTCTGTAGTTTAGTGCCTCTTTTCTGTCTCCTTTTTTAAAGATGGGGACTACGTTGGCCTTTTTCCATATCTCAGGTAGCTGCCCAGTTTCAAGGGATGTGTTGAAAATTTTGGTAAGTGGCACACTCAGAACCTCAGCTCCTTCCCGAAGGACCCATGGTGAGATATTGTCCGGACCCATTGCCTTTGAGGTATCAAGGTCACTGAGTAACTGCTTCACCTCCCCCTCAGATGTGTGTATTCCCTCCAGCACTCGATACATCCCTTGTTGGTGATGCACCCTGTCCTGTCTACCCAACTGCCTCCCTTCCTCCACTGTGAATACTTCCCTAAACCTCGAGTTGAGCTCCTCACATACCTCTTGATCATTACTTGTGAGTTCCCCATCTTCCCTCCTCAGCCTTATCACCTGATCCTTTACTGTTGTCTTCCTTCTGATGTGGCTGTACATCAGTGTGTGTGTGTGTGTGTGTGTGTGTGTGTGTGTGTGTGTGTGTGTGTGTGTGTGTGTGTGTGTGTGTGCGCGTGTGTGTGTGGACGAAGAGATGGTGGTGAACAAACTCATCTGTTTCACTGTTTATACACTGCATGACTGCCAAGACTACTCGCTTGGGGAGACTGCTTGGCTAGTTCCCCACTGGTTACTTCCCCACGGGTTACTTCCCCACTGGTTACTTCCCCACGGGTTACTTCCCCACGGGTTACTTCCCCACGGGTTAGTTCCCCACGGGTTACTTCCCCACTGGTTAATTCTTTCCTTGTGGTTAGTTGCCCACCAGTTTGGTTCCTTATGGATGGTTCTTGCTTCACAGTTAGTTGCTCATAGTTGGTTAGCTACTGGAGGTTAGTTCCTCATGGTTCCAGACAATTGTAGATAAACGGTTCTGAGCACCGACAAAGTTGATGATTGAGACACTTGTGTTACACTTTGGTATCTTTATAGTTGAAACGTTTCGCCAACAAGTTGCTTCCTCAGTCCGGTACAGAGATGACTGTTGGAAGATGAGAAGGAATCTGAGGTAATCAGTCCCTCAGCTTTGACTCGATGTGTTCATTCCATTTCAGTTCACTTTGATCAAGACTGATTGACTGAACAAATTGATTGACTGAACAAAATGATTGGCTGAACAAATCTATTCAAGGCTGAGGTGACTGATTACCTCAAATTCCTAATCAAGCTTCTTATAATCCCCAGAGTGTCTGCTGAAACCTCAGTGATCTTTTAGGTGAATATTAAAAAAATATATCGATTTTTTTAATGGGCCACGCAATTTTTTTGGGGGTAAATGTGTGTGTGTGTGTGTGTGTGTGTGTGTGTGTGTGTGTGTGTGTGTGTGTGTGTGGGATTATAACTTTGGGTTAGCGTGTGTTTGTTGATGTGATCCTCTTCATGGAACACAGTCCCGCATGATGCCGAGGGTCCAGGTGCTCTTCACTTGCCTCTATAGAGGATCTGTATCTAAAACGATGTTTAGGATGCTGGTGAGGATATTAGTAGGTAGTATCCTAGCTGGTGGTGTCGCAAGACATTGCTTTAGAAAGACACGTGAGTAAACACTAGGACATATTTATTAGAAATCGTTTCGGTCCTTGGTCACTTCACTTCGGTCCCAGGACCGAAACGTTTTCCAATAAATATGATGTCCTAGCGTTTCTCACATGTCTTTCTAAACCAGTATGTCGGTATCTATCACCAAGGTTTATACCATCGTAAGACACTGCTCTGGTGGGCCAGTGGATGTTCAACTATTACAGGTCATCAGGAAGACCACCACGATTACCTGTAGCCAAGACAGTGAAGACTTAAACTTCGTAATAGACGAACACTTAGTTTGGTTAATATCTACTCAGTTCAGCTTGAGTTGCTGCTTCTTATGTAGTGGTGGTACTGATGGTATTTTATTTGTGAAGAAAGATCCTGGACAAGAGTGGAAACTGTAAGAAGGTACCTCGTAAGTAGGTACCTGGGTGTTGGTTGACTGTTGTGGGTGGCATCCCAGGGAGGGTATTTGTAAATTTTACGACTGGGCTTTGAAAATGAACTGAGATAGGATAACAGCTCTTGGCCTCTACATACAAGTATGTAAATAATGGGGGGGAAAAAATTCTCCTGGCGCGGTTCATATGGAGGAAGAACAAGTAAAACTGAGCAACAAAGAAGAATAGCAAGAACCTCGGGCCTCGTCTGGAAGACCTTGTGTCCTCAGGAGGTAGTGAAGCAGCCCTCTGGAGGTAACAGAGCGAGTGGCTGAGGACTGACAGCGCTGCGTTGCCGTGTTGTGTAATTACTTGCGTGAAGACTGATCCTACCTCGCTAGTCTTGAAGAAGGTGGTTGAAGGTGCTGGTGACGACTGATTGCTACCTTGAAGGTGCTGGTTGATAAATGGTTGCTACCTTGAAGGTGCTGGTTGAAGAGTGGTTGCTACATTGAAGGTTCTGGTTGATGATTGGTTGCTACCTTGAAGGTGCTAGTTGACAGGTGGCTCCTACCCCACTTGTTGGCTAGCAAGGATTCAGGTGGCACACAGTGTGGGATGCATGCCTGCCTGCCTGCCTTCTGCTCTCCGCTTGTCTACTTGCTTGTCTGCCTATCTCCTTCCTTCCTGCTTGCTTAATTGCTTAATGCCTTCTTGCAGGTATGCTTCCTGTCGTGCTCCTGCCTGCTACATACCTGCCGCTGCTTGATTCCTCTCTTCCCTTTTTTTCATTGTGCCCTTTTTTATTGTCTTTACCCTTCTCCCAGCCTACTTATTCCTCTTTCTGTCTCTGTCTGTCTGTCTGTCTCTGTCTGTGTCTCTCTGTCTCTCTCTCTGTCTTTCTCTGTCTCTCTCTCTAGCTTGGACCAGTAGGCTTGCAGCAGTGCTCCTTCTTTCCTGTGTTCTGTGTGGGTGTAAACCACATCTCCTGGACACTCAGAACTCGAGTGATAATCGCACTCCCTAAGGAATCAACGTGATTCCCGAGTGCAATGTTTCCCATGAAGCTGTAAATCAGCATGGGTCATTCAGTGTCTAGAGTGGTGGCCCCTGAAGCCTCCTGTGACCTGATCACTGACCAATCAGGCTGTTGGTGAGAGGCCGCTGGAGAGACGGCCCTTAACTCAATAAAGAAAAAGAGTCACAGTACCGTGACTGGAACATTACACAAATACCCCCCACCTTACATAGGAGAGAAAGAAGCAATTTACAACGACGTTTCGGTCCGACTTGTACTATTTACAAAGTCACACTCAATATTTGGAAACTAATGACTGTTCTCTTCTCTGGCTGGAGGACGTTTCGCCCTCCCAGCCACCACGAATGCGATATCGGGAGCCATCAAGAGTCAGAGGCAGCAGTAATTATGTGTTAGTGGCCGATACCATCGAGGCCGCTCGTCAGCCAACTCTTAGACCACAGTAAAAGAGTCAAAGTCGAGGAGGGTGATAGCGAAAAGTAACAGGGGACTGCTTCATGTGCTCGAAGTCCATGGTGACTGCTGGAAGTTCATGGTGACCGCTGGAAGGCCATGGTGACTGCTCGAAGTTCATGGTGACTTGAAAATCCATGGTGACTGCTGGAAGTTCATGGTGACTGTTGAAAATCCATGGTGACTGTTGGAAGTCCATGGTGACTGTTGGAAGTCCATGGTGACTGTTGGAAATCCATGGTGACTGATGAGTGTAGGCTAAGGTACAGAAGGTGAGTCCACCGAGAGAGAGATAATTATTTTTCTCTATATAGGCTTAATAAGCAAACTATTTGCATAATTTTTCATGGTTTAAAAAACTGAGTGTTATACGTGCGTCATCTTCTGGTAATGATGTGAGAGAAATGGAGAGAGAGAGGGATATGGAGGAAGAATACACGAAATAGAGAGGAGAGGGAAAGGAGAAGATAAGGGAGGAGAGGGAAAGGAGAGGATAAGGGAGGAGAGGGAGAGAGAGAGAGAGGAACCCAGGGAATACCAATGTGATCATCGTCTCAGCTGACCGATAACACCAGCACTGTTCACTTGGACATCGTCTCTGCCTGAATCCTTCGTCTTCTCTTCCTCTTCCCCGGGCTGCTCCTCTGAATATGAGATATTAAGAGCAGGTGGTGTTTGTTATGCATCATTGAGTCCCCGTGTTGTCCCAGGCTGCCGTGGCTTCACTGATGGCATGTGACTGGACCAGTGTTCACCTCCTTCCAGAAAGCCTTCGTCTTCACGGTGTAACCACCACCTGCTGCCCACCATTTTGTTACACCACTGCCACCCTTCCCGATCACACCCTCCACTCCTCCCCGCACATCCCCACCACTCAACCCTCCCCTTCCCCATCCGATACAGCCCAAGCCTTCCCCACCACACCCATACCAGCCCAACACACCGTCCTAGAGAAACGCTGAGGCCATCTCTTACTTGAGCCAGCGTAAGTTTATTTAGGCACAAATACACATCATAAATACAATTACACAAATTATCATACATATTAACATGTGTGAAAATTGCCTGGGGTAACTCCCACAAAGTCAGAGTTACTTGTGACTTGTGTTGCAGGATGATCTCTATGTAAACTCATTTAAATCCAGTCACTCGCAGTTTTAATCTTCCCTTGTCCTTAAATCTTAATGATCTGAAACCTGAAGTTCAATTATTTGATGTCCAGGTCCATGTGATCCAAATTAAAGAAGATTATGATCTAGATTCAAGACAAATTTACTCCCGATTCAAGAAAATGATGACCTGGATTCAAGATCATCATGATTCAAGATCATCATGATTCAAGATCATCATGATTCAAGATCATCATGATTCAAGGTCATCATGATTCAAGATCATCATGATTCAAGATCATCATGATTCAAGATCATCATGATTCAAGATCATCATGATTCAAGATCATCATGATTCAAGATCATCATGATTCAAGATCATCATGATTCAAGATCATCATGATTCAAGATCATCATGATTCAAGATCATCATGATTCAAGATCATCATGATTCAAGATCATCATGATTCAAGGTCATCATGATTCAAGGTCATCATGATTCAAGATCATCATGATTCAAGATCATCATGATTCAAGATCATCATGATTCAAGATCATCATGATTCAAGATCATCATGATTCAAGATCATCATGATTCAAGATCATCATGATTCAAGATCATCATGATTCAAGATCATCATGATTCAAGATCATCATGATTCAAGATCATCATGATTCAAGATCATCATGATTCAAGATCATCATGATTCAAGATCATCATGATTCAAGATCATCATGATTCAAGATCATCATGATTCAAGATCATCATGATTCAAGATCATCATGATTCAAGATCATCATGATTCAAGATCATCATGATTCAAGATCATCATGGTCAGGAATCGAGAAGCTGGTGATCAGGAATTTATTGTTTTAGAATTATATCTCATCTCCTTGGCTGTAAATGCCCTAAACTCGCGTGTCCTTGGACGTGTTCGTAGCCTGCATGACGTGCAATGTTCGTACGTAAACACATGGACCCAGGGACCCACTTCGTGATTGGAAATTTGCATCTCCTAAAATCTGACAAGACTCTCTTTCACCGCACCTGCATGACTCTTTCACCGCACCTGCATGACTCTTTCACCGCACCTGCATGACTCTTTCACCGCACCTGCATGACTTTCACCGCACCTGCACGACTCTTTCACCGCACCTGCACGACTCTTTCACCGCACCTGCACGACTCTTTCACCGCACCTGCACGACTCTTTCACCGCACCTGCATGACTCTTTCACCGCACCTGCACGACTCTTTCACCGCACCTGCACGACTCTTTCACCGCACCTGCATGACTCTTTCACAGCACCTGCATGACTTTCACCGCACCTGCACGACTCTTTCACCGCACCTGCACGACTCTTTCACCGCACCTGCACGACTCTTTCACCGCACCTGCATGACTCTTTCACCGCACCTGCACGACTCTTTCACCGCACCTGCATGACTCTTTCACCGCACCTGCACGACTCTTTCACCGCACCTGCACGACTCTTTCACCGCACCTGCATGACTCTTTCACCGCACCTGCATGACTCTTTCACCGCACCTGCATGACTCTTTCACCGCACCTGCATGACTCTTTCACCGCACCTGCATGACTCTTTCACCGCACCTGCACGACTCTTTCACCGCACCTGCATGACTTTCACCGCACCTGCATGACTCTTTCACCGCACCTGCATGACTCTTTCACCGCACCTGCATGACTCTTTCACCGCACCTGCATGACTCTTTCACCGCACCTGCATGACTCTTTCACCGCACCTGCATGACTTTCACCGCACCTGCATGACTCTTCACAGCACCTGCATGACTCACCGCACCTGCATGACTCACCGCACCTGCATGACTCACCGCACCTGCATGACTCTTTCACCGCACCTGCATAACTTTCACCGCACCTGCATGACTCTTTCACCGCACCTGCATGACTCTTTCACCGCACCTGCATGACTCTTTCACCGCACCTGCACGACTCTTTCACCGCACCTGCATGACTTTCACCGCACCTGCATGACTCTTTCACCGCACCTGCATGACTCTTTCACCGCACCTGCATGACTCACCGCACCTGCATGACTCTTTCACCGCACCTGCATGACTTTCACCGCACCTGCATGACTCTTCACAGCACCTGCATGACTCACCGCACCTGCATGACTCACCGCACCTGCATGACTCACCGCACCTGCATGACTCTTTCACCGCACCTGCATACTTTCACCGCACCTGCATGACTCTTTCACCGCACCTGCATGACTCACCGCACATACATCGTTAGTAAGGTCTCACCTAGATTACGCAGCTCAATTCTTCAAGTAACGTCTGTAGTTTGTGTTATTCCTGACACCTGTCATCACCAGTCCTTCAAGTAACGTCTGTAGTTTGTGTTATTCCTGACACCTGTCATCACCAGTCCTTCAAGTAACGTCTGTAGCTTGTGTTATTCCTGACACCTGTCATCACCAGTCCTTCAAGTAACGTCTGTAGCTTGTGTTATTCCTGACACCTGTCATCACCAGTCATTCAAGTAACGTCTGTAGCTTGTGTTATTCCTGACACCTGTCATCACCAGTCGTTCAAGTAACGTCTGTAGCTTGTGTTATTCCTGACACCTGTCATCACCAGTCCTTCAAGTAACGTCTGTAGCTTGTGTTATTCCTGACACCTGTCATCACCAGTCCTTCAAGTAACGTCTGTAGCTTGTGTTATTCCTGACACCTGTCATCACCAGTCATTCAAGTAACGTCTGTAGCTTGTGTTATTCCTGACACCTGTCATCACCAGTCGTTCAAGTAACGTCTGTAGCTTGTGTTATTCCTGACACCTGTCATCACCAGTCCTTCAAGTAACGTCTGTAGCTTGTGTTATTCCTGACACCTGTCATCACCAGTCCTTCAAGTAACGTCTGTAGCTTGTGTTATTCCTGACACCTGTCATCACCAGTCATTCAAGTAACGTCTGTAGCTTGTGTTATTCCTGACACCTGTCATCACCAGTCATTCAAGTAACGTCTGTAGCTTGTGTTATTCCTGACACCTGTCATCACCAGTCGTTCAAGTAACGTCTGTAGCTTGTGTTATTCCTGACACCTGTCATCACCAGTCCTTCAAGTAACGTCTGTAGCTTGTGTTATTCCTGACACCTGTCATCACCAGTCCTTCAAGTAACGTCTGTAGCTTGTGTTATTCCTGACACCTGTCATCACCAGTCCTTCAAGTAACGTCTGTAGCTTGTGTTATTCCTGACACCTGTCATCACCAGTCTTTAAATTAGTGTCTGTGACATTGTCTTTGCTGTTGTCTGTTCTGTCAAAAAAATAATAACCCAAGGCATCGCGTGCTGGAATCTGTGTACAAGAATGTTCTCTTTGGTACCGTGGGAGCCAGAATTATTCTGTTTATAACGCTCAAAAATGTGTATTTATTCTTAGTATTTGCCTGAAATATTTCCCACAAGTATTTTCCTCAAGTATTTGCCTTTAGGTTCATAAATTCTTGAATTATAAGGGTTGGATTATTTTTTCCCCACACTCATTGGTCATAAAAACCGGGTGGTTGAAAGTTAGGTAACTCTTGTATCCAGTTCTGTTTTACGTAAAATGGAATTTGTTGGATCACAGAAATCACATGAGTTGAAAACCGGTCCTTTAAGATCCCCTTGATCTTGAGATGAAGTGTCCTTCAGTCACTCGTCTTGAAACCTGCGTGATGTAAGACAAGAACTGTCGTATTCTCCAGGAAGAACTGTCGTGTTCTCCAGGAAGAACTGTCGTGTTCTCCAGGAAGAACTGTCGTGTTCTCCAGGAAGAACTGTCGTGTTCTCCAGGGAGAACTGTCGTTTTCTCCAGGAAGAACTCTCGTGTTCTCCAAGAAGGTATTAAGAGAACCCTTGTAAATTAAAACATATTTTTAATAAAAAAATATAAAATAGTATAAAACGAAGATATAAAACATTATATATGGAAGTGTGGGCGTCTGACACATTATATATGGAAGTATGGGCGTCTGACACATTATATATGGAAGTGTGGGAGTCTGACACATTATATATGGAAGTGTGGGTGTCTGACTCATTATATATGGAAGTGTGGGAGTCTGACACATTATATATGGAAGTGTGGGCGTCTGACACATTATATATGGAAGTGTGGGCGTCTGACACATTATATATGGAAGTGTGGGCGTCTGACACATTATATATGGAAGTGTGGGTGTCTGACACATTATATATGGAAGTGTGGGAGTCTGACACATTATATATGGAAGTGTGGGTGTCTGACACATTATATATGGAAGTGTGGGCGTCTGACACATTATATATGGAAGTGTGGGTGTCTGACACATTATATATGGAAGTGTGGGTGTCTGACACATTACATATAGAAGTGTGGGCGTCTGACAGGTTGATAAGTCGACACATGTGTAGATAGATGGTTCAGAGAACCGACAGGTTGACGAATTAGACACTTGTAAAACACTTGGGTACCTTTATTGTTGAAACGTTTCGCCAACCAGTGGAATC
>WNWK01000026.1:192500-207500 GCA_009830355.1 Cherax destructor
ACTCACAATAAGTAACAGTATCGTGGCTGCATATATATATATATATATATATATATATATATATATATATATATATATATATATATATATATATATATATATATATATATATATATGTCGTTCCGAATAGGTAAAATTGGTCAATTAGCCAGAACTCATTTAAAATTAAGTCCTTTCTAAAATTGTCTCTTATACATTTAAAGATATATATTTTTTTCATTTATGTTAATGTAAAAATTAATAATTTTGTACCAAAAGAACCTTAGAAAACTTACCTAACTTTATCTTAACAAGTGCAATTTAATTTAGCCTAATCCCACTAAATATATTTTAGATAAGTTTACAATAATTTAATAATCAACAAACACAATGAAATATGTTTTTTTCGTTATGTTCAGAATGATTTTTGCGAAATTATTGCATACACAAATTTTCGCTTGCCTTATTCGGCAAGAATAGCGTTTGCTATTTAAGCCAAAATTGCAAGTTTTACCTATTCGGCACGACATACACACACACATACACATATATGTGTGTGTGTGTGAATATATACATATATATATATATATATATATATATATATATATATATATATATATATATATATATATATATATATATATATATATATATAATATATATTTATATTAATATCCACGATAACAAAAATAGTGAGAGAGAGAGACACACACACATGCACTCTGTCTCACATTTCAAGCAGTTGACTAGTACACTTGGCAGTACCAGTCTCTGAGCTGATAAAATTATTTGCCTCTGTTCTGTCCACAAGATTTACAGCCATGAAGGAACATATATTAACATTATTCCTCGATTGGTGTTCTTCAGTCCAGTATATGAGGATATAAATATTTATTTATATATTTATTAATACAGTTATTCCTGTTCTGTTATTATTGTTTTTTTTATTTTATACTTATTAATATAAAGATGGGATTAAACTAGATAAAAAAAGGAACTTACCAAGGAGCTTTCCAAGGAACTTACCAAGGAACTTACCAAGGAACTTAACAAGGAACTTAACAAGAAACTTACCAAGGCACTTAACAGGGAACTTACTAAGGCATAAAGAAAAGAGGATCACTGTAACAGGCTAAATTGCCCATTTTATTAAAAGTAGGAAAAGGCGAATAAGAATGATGTCAGAAGACAGAAAAGGCGCAAGGAATGCATAAGACAGGTCAGGAGAATAAATGAGAAGGCAAAGGTCAGGTCAAGCCACGACTGTTGGGAAGATGAGGCCATTTGTTAGTGTATTGGTTAAGGCAGACATCTACAGAAACAACACAACACTTTCTTGGTTCAGAAAACATCTTCTCTGTCAGACACTGCAACACAACGGTGTCTTGGTACAGAAAACATCTGTCAGACACTGCAACACAACGGTGTCTTGGTTCAGAAAACATCTTCTGTCAGACACTGCAACACAACGGTGTCTTGGTTCAGAAAACATCTTCTCTGTCAGACACTGCAACACAACGGTGTCTTGGTTCAGAAAACATCTTCTCTGTCAGACACTGCAACACAACGGTGTCTTGGTTCAGAAAACATCTGTCAGACACTGCAACACAACGGTGTCTTGCTTCAGAAAACATCTGTCAGACACTGCAACACAACGGTGTCTTGGTTCAGAAAACATCTGTCAGACACTGCAACACAACGTTGTCTTGCTTCAGAAAACATCTGTCAGACACTGCAACACAACGGTTCTTGGTTCAGAAAACATCTGTCAGACACTGCAACACAACGTTGTCTTGCTTCAGAAAACATCTGTCAGACACTGCAACACAACGGTTTCTTGGTTCAGAAAACATCTGTCAGACACTGCAACACAACGTTGTCTTGCTTCAGAAAACATCTGTCAGACACTGCAACACAACGGTTTCTTGGTTCAGAAAACATCTGTCAGACATTGCAACACAACGGTGTCTTGGTTTAGAAAACATCTGTCAGACATTGCAACATCTACAGAAGCCAAACCAGGACTGATTCACATTAGGAAAGCTGTTTAATAAGATCACAGGTGATTCCACAATATGCAAGATAACAACAGTGAAAAAAATAGTGAAATTCGAAGCGCATTCGTGATTTCTCACATAATGAAGGAACTGTTGTGTATAAGGGACGATCCATCACCACGACATCTGTGAATTCAAGGCGAAACTTAGTTTTAGCATCCAGGACGGACCGAAACGTCGTTTGACGTCCCTGTCAAAGAAAAAGGGCGATCCTAGGAAATGGAACAACCCTTATCTTTTTTTCTTCTGCTCACACCTGATTGTGTCTCATTGTCAAAGTGTTGAACGCTCCTTGTGTTCAGCGGCTGACCACCATTATAATATAACAGAATAACCTCTCATTTCAGTTCTTTACTGAAACGTTTAAATATTAGTCTTAGTTACAGAAGTAATGCATCCAGTGAATCACTGATATTTTATTGATACCAATGACTAGCTCGTTGAAGATTACAGAGTGTCTCATAAATCTTCAACCATAATCATTGTACGGGGCGGTGAGAGGACCAGGATGGTAGGAATTATCATGGCTGTCCCGTTCATGTAGGTTGGGTTAGGTAAAGTTCGTTAGAAAACAGGACAAGTGTTTCCTGACGCGGGTCTTAGTCTTACGATGACCCGCAGCTGGAGCTTTTGGTCATTGACCGAGGCCTTCCACTGGCTTACCGGTCCACCCCCTTTAAAAATGGTTAACCTTGATGCACTCATGTAATCTGAGAATTTTTTGAACTCGCTGAGTGAACTCTAGGCATGGGTGGGAAATAGGGTTGAAATGGGGGAGATGTGACAGAGCTTGGGTTGGTGGGTGAATAGGGTTTGGATGGGAAGGGGAGTGCCATCCCCAGGCAAGGATAAAGACCATTCATTAATGGGTAATCTGCATGCGCCTCAACTCCCATTGTCCGCTTGTGACAGCCGGACACCTCCACCAATAGTGCCATTTCCAGTCCTCTTCTTTCCAAAGGGAGGGCGACATAGTGCCATTCTTCCGGGTGTCGTAAGGGCGACACTCCAGTGAAAGTCCCGTCGTGAACGCCAGTCCAGGCTTGCGGCAGATTCGTTGTAAATCGAAGCTGGGGGAGCACTGGACGGGAAGGCAGGATGACGGCTGGAGAATGGAGCCCTTCTGCCGTAGAGTTTTAAAAGAGCCTCACGCAAGTGACATGGCGAATTAAAAGCTCTTTTGTGGAACCTTTTATATTCAAAAATGTTTTTTAAAATTTCCGGTTTAAGGTTGATAAGGAAGGTCTTCATGCATGAAGAAAGAGGAAGGGATGGGGGAGGGGAGGAGAGAGAGAGAGAGAGAGAGAGAGAGAGAGAGAGAGAGAGAGAGAGAGAGAGAGAGAGAGAGAGACAGGCAGAGGTATGCCACTGAAGCGGCTAGTTTGTGCACCACATATCCATCCTGTGGAAGGTTGTACCAGAGTATATGGAGGCAAAAGTCCTAGGAACTAGGCACTAAAGGGGCTAACAGTAACATATTTGTGTATTTACAACTTAATATCTGTATCTCTTGCAAGCAAATTTAGATATATCCTCAACATTTCCGGACTCTGATTTTCACTAATACACTACCTAGTCATGTGACACAAGTTATACTGTGCATATCTATATACCTCAATAACTGAACGACGCACCATACAGTATTCATGAAAATGATCATAAGGTGTGTGTATATATATACACACACTGCATCTTCCCTTATCTCCTCTTCTGACTGCCTCTATTCTACGTCCCACTCCGTCACAACAACAACCTCCTACACCTGCCAGAGGTCAAGTGACGTACCCCGGCACTTCTAAATAATAATAATAATATCTTTATTTCTACAAGTACATGATATACAGACCGTAGATGATATCAAAGTCAGTAAGTCAGTCAGTCAAGTTGGGCAGTCAAGTCAGTAAGCCAGTCGAATCATATCAGTCATTCAGTAAATCAGTCAAGTCCGACATACTATACAGAAAGCCTCTTGTTATGCTGAACATTTTCGGGCAAGTTGGTTAATTTTGCCCCTCCCAGGATGCGACCCACATCAGTCGGTTAACACCCAAAATTAATTTTGCTTCAAGAGTATTTGTTCGCAAAAACAAAGTCCTGATTTTTTTTTTTACTGTTTGTATTGTATGCTTGCGTTGAGGTGTTCGTGTTAACACGCTCTTTCCGCCAACTTCAAGAAACATGACGACTGGCGTTGTAAACACGAAACTTCCGACGCGGTCCCGTGTGCTTTCTCAGTGTTTACTCATTCGAGTTGATTTTATTTTTTTCATGTTTTCATTTGTGGATTATTGTGTGCATCAGATATTTTTTTTTTGGGGGGGCAAAGAGAGAGAGAGAGAGAGAGAGAGAGAGAGAGAGAGAGAGAGAGTGCGTGATTTATGAAAGTAATGAAAGAATTAGACACATGTGCAACATCTGCGTATCTTTATTTGTAGACGTTTCGCCAACCAGTGGCTTTATCAATACAATACAAGAACATAATGCGAAAAATGTAGAATTATATACAAAACATGAGGTAATTAGTCCCTCAGCCCTGGAGTTGGTGAAGAGCATCGTAATTTTCAAGACTTTAAAGAACACTGCCAGTCGTATGAGGTTGCTAGAGTACTACCAGTCGTACGAGAATGGAAGAGCACTGCCAGTCGTACGATGTTGGAAAAACGCTGCTAGTCGTGCGAATTTACTAAAGCACTGTCAGTCATGGGAATCTACTAAAGCACTGCCAGTTATACGAACTCGCAAAAACATTGCCAGACGTAAGAATCCCCAGTGTCGCTGCCAGCCATAAGAGTCCCCAAACACGAATACGCGATGCCAGGCGTACAAATCAAGCGGGTCGCCAACACTCAGTGTATTACACGCTAACAGACGCGGAGGTTCCACAGTTCTTGACACTTGTTCCCTCAGCTCCGTAATTCGGCTGGACCTGCGCTTGACCTCTCCTTGAGAAGTCAAACATTTAGCGGCAGACAAGGCAGTAAAACCTGCCTGGACGTGCCCAGCCTGCCAACTAACTATACCCACCCGTCCTCTTGTGTAACAAAAATGTTTTTAATTTGTTAAGGGAGCAAGAGCTGTGTGAAAAGATTTTGAGTGGTTTCTGGAGGAGGATGTGAGGGAAGGATGCTGTGAGGGGAGAAGTTGTGAGGGAGAGGTTGTAAGGGGAGGATTTTGAGGGAGGATGCTTGAGGAGGTGCTGGAGGAGAGGCTAGGGGAAACATCGCCTCACATTGTAAGATTAACATTACAGTAGTGTGGGCTGCGTAATGCGTAATCTCACAAAATATCAATAAAGTAAATCAACTCATTACGCCAGTCAAGACAAGTGAGTTAAGTAATGAATTTAGGATATAATTTCACAGTTTCACTAGAACGATAAAGCTAGCTCACTGGCTTTATTGGAACTAAGATCACTACCAGTACTAAGATCACTACTGGTGCTTCCTATAGGAACGCTGAAAGATGACCACGCAAGATTGTTTTATAGAGTTTGAAGACTATCGATTACACGAGGGTCATTTATTAAGCTACGCCCCTCAGGGAGGTTCCTTGCTCTGGTGAGGGGCTCACGGTTCAAAGAATTGAAACTGATCTACCCTTTCTTGGATCGAACGTGATTGCTTTATATTACTCACAGGCGCTGCATGACCCCTATGGGTTTAGCGCCCCCCTTCTCCCCCTACGAATGTAATGTAAGAGTGAGAGAGAGAGAGAGAGAGAGAGAGAGAGAGAGAGAACCGAACAATCGTCCTATCACGGACGATCTGAACTTCCACGTCACTTCCGTATTTTATATATATACGTACTACTGAACGTCTTTATTATATACACATGAGTGCCTTTATAAAAAGTAATATAATACTACGCTTGTCCGGGTAGAAAAACTGACAATAATACGTACATAAAGATATATTAATTTACGAAGGAAGGTTCTAGAGTTGGTGATGTGGAAAATCTATAGTATTCAAGGTAGTTTCCTGAGACCTGACCCGACACACCATCTACTGCAAGACAGACACTGTCAGTCTGATCTCTAACACCACAAGATTATATATACCGAGACGTATATGCCTCTCAAAGTATATATGCTGAGAGTTTACTCTGATTGCCGTTTTAAGGATTAAAGTATTCCTGGTTGGTGGTGAATAGGTTGCAGGCAGCCAAAACGACCCTTTGTGTAGTTGATTGGGTTTAAATTAGAAATGGGCAAAATACAGCTCGCGTTCCGTATACGGCCTGACAAGGAATTGCATGCGGTATCCCACTGGGTCTAGCAATTTATGAAAGTTAAGATAGGATAAGATTTTGTTCGGATTTTTAACCCCGGAGGGTTAGCCACCCAGGATAACCCAAGAAAGTCAGTGCGTCATCGAGGTCTGTCTGTCTTATTTCCATTGGGGTAATCAATCTTGTTCCCCAGGATGCGACCCACAGCAGTCGACTAACGCTCAGAAACCTACTTGCTTGCTAGGTGAACGGGGACAACAGATGTAAGGAAACACACAATGCTTCTACCCTTGCCGGGGCTCGAACCACGGAAACTCATTGTGTGCAGCGAGAGCGTTGCCTACCAGGTCCACAATTTAAGAAATAATTCATTTAAGATTTGATGATGTTCAAATCAGGGTGTTGGGCAGTCCCAGCAGCAAGATAACAACGTTTCACGCACTGAAAATAACCTTTTAGATTAGTACCGGGGTGAGTGCATGTCAGCACCACCTGTGTGTCAGCGTTTGTTCCTGCAGGTGCTCCGCCTGGCAGCCTGGGAATTCACTTCTTTCTTATCTTAGTTTCTGTTTACTGGTGGTCCTGGAGGAGGAGACACAACATCACTCCACTTACCATCTCTCTCCTGGTTAAAACCGTAAATATCTGACCTCCTGTGACCTTTTCACATTATCATTAATGTGAAATTGTATTTATTGAATGGCTTGGTCAATGATTTATTGTTCCCTTTAAGTTAGTTTTGAACTGATATCACTGATAAATCGTAATATTTTTTTTTCTCTGCGCAAATGAAAGACACGCTGTATAACCCTTGTGGTTTAGCGCTTCTTTTGAT
This sequence comes from Cherax destructor, assembly GCA_009830355.1. Taxonomy (NCBI): domain Eukaryota; kingdom Metazoa; phylum Arthropoda; class Malacostraca; order Decapoda; family Parastacidae; genus Cherax; species Cherax destructor. The sequence goes on from WNWK01000026.1 coordinate 199,599, forward strand.
TATAATAATAATAATACAAGTATACATAGACTAAAATGTGTGGCAAGTAAAGCTTATCAAAGCTAGTTAAGTTGACCATTGTGTGTTTAACTTGTTAGCCATGTTGAACACTGAAGTCTTCAACATGTACGATATTACTGAATGAAACCAACTGAAAGCTTCAGCGCATGCCGGGAGAGCATTTGCATTAAACAAACGTAGAAATATATATATGTCAGATGATATGTATTTTTTTCACCATGTTTCAGTAACAACTGATGCAGGTGTTTCAGTTTCACATAGTGTTAACAGTTTGTGTAGTCACCTATGTGGTTGCAGGGGGTCGATCCACAGCTCGTACGTCCACTCTCTGTGTGTGTGTCAGTATTTAGTTTTTCTTCTTTAAATATTTACAGGTTCTAATAATTGTAGCTACCATCGAACTCGAGAAGAGATGTTTTCTAGTTCCCATTTTACAATATTCAGAACAGTGGCCTCTTGTTTTCCTGTTGGTGGCAAGACTCTTGTTCCCCCTGTTTCTTGTTTCCCTGTTTCTTATTATTTCTAACCATACCACGGGCGGGGTTTGAACCCGTGGTCAGAGAGCTGTGAAACTCCAGACCGACGTATTAGCCACTGGAGTTTCACAACTCTCTGACTGCGAGTTCTAGCCCCACCCGTGGTGTGGTTTGTTTGCAGTCGTGTCATTACGACTTCGTGAGTCTTATTCTTCCTGTTGGTGGCAAGACTCTTGTTCTCCCTGTTTCTTGCGCTGTATAACCCTTGTGGTTTAGCGCTTCTTTTGATTATAATAATAGTAATCCCTGTTTCTTGTAAATTTATTCAGGTACAGGTATACATAAACAGTTACATAAATTATCATACATAGCATATGTGTAGATCGTGTAGATCACCTAGGATAACCCAAAAAAAGTCAAAGTGACGTATTTTCAATGGGGTCCTTGTAATATCTCATTATTTAAACCCGTTAGTGGCAACACTTGCTCCCCGTGGTGCTGCCAAAAATCTTTACATTACATCTGCTTGCATAACTTGTAATCTATAAGTGGTTATCATACGTCTTATTTTCATCTAGTCAGGGCATATCTAATGCTTTCAAACTTCGTAAGTCAAGTATAAGAAACTATAAACAAAACACTCCCGGATGTCCGCAGTGAGTAGGATTCGAACCTACGCGGGAAGATCCCATCTGATTTCTAGTCAGACGCCTTAACCACTCGGCCATCACTGCTTGTATTGTGCGTCTTGGGTAAGTGGATACAAGTGCAACTAATGCGACAAATGCCACAATAAAATGTCGCATTAGTTGCACTTGTATCCACTTACCCAAGACGCGCAATACAAGCAGTGATGCAGTGGTAACGTCTGACTAGAAATCAGATGGGATCTTCCCGCGTAGGTTCGAATCCTACTGCGACATCCGGATGTTTGTTTATAGTTTCTTATACTGACTTACGAGTTTGAAAGCATAGATATGCCTGACTTGATGAAAATAAGACTGATATGATAACCACTTATAGATTACAAGTTATGCAAGCAGATGTAATGTAAAGATTTTTTGATGAATTACCTAATATATTGTCGGTAATTGTACTAACATTATTACATCACTGCTTGTGTCTGCCAGTGAGACTCTCAAAGCATATGTTGGTTTGTTAGTAAGTTAATTCAGGTATACACAAATACAGTTACATAGGTTATCATACATAACCCACGAAATCGTAATGAGGACCTAGGATAACCCAACAAAAAGTCAGACAGTGACTTATTTCCATTGGGGTCCTTTGGTGAAGGGCTCTTAATCCATGGAATTTGAGTTACCCCTTATTCCCCCTCCCTTGGATCAGATCTATGTACATACCTCCAGTGTCCCAGAGGGTGAACGATGCTGCCGTTCTGTAGCGTAGCATTCGTCGCATCAAGTGTGGTATATTTAACTTGCCATTCCCATAAATCTGAGAACATCTGTAACTCTCTATAACATGAACGTAGGTAGGTCTGAGAACTTCTATAACTCGCTGTAACGTAAACATAGACAAACTTGAGAAGATATATAACAAACTATAATAAGATGAACGTAGATGATCACATTTATGAAGCATCTTACAAGGTCAACGGTGATGTTAGTAGCTAGGCTTACCTTGATTACTTTTGACAGTTTGGCATACACGCTTACTATTGAACCTGGACCTGTCCTGTCCCTAATGGCCTAATAGGGAACCTGGAACTATCCTAACCCGACTATCTAATCAGTGCACCCAAAAATGGCCTATTTCTAACTGCCCAATTCGTGCAGCTTAGGCTAGAGATCCAACTAGCGTGCCTCAAACTGCTACTATTCCTAATGACTCAACCAGTGTCGACTTATAAAGAAAAAGGGGCGCTACTGTTTAACTGCCCTCGGCGGTGCCTTTATTCCTGTCCCTGGGGAAGTGGCAGGGAGGAGCCAACTGCCACTTCCTTCCCCTATTCTCTCTCTCTCTCTCTCTCTCTCTCTCTCTCTCTCTCTCTCTCTCTCTCTCTCTCTCTCTCTTTACACAGGGTTTTACAAGGCTAGGTTAAGGTTCCTAACTTTATTTACAAGCTAAGGTCTGTTACCTACATCAACTCATTTGAAAGCCTTTTTATTGTTATGAGACAAACAGGGAACAGGATGAAGTTGGAGCCCTCTGTGGGCTAGCAATTTCATTTGATCAACTGACTTTATTTCGTTGATATTATGCTGTACGAACATGTTCCAGACTCGAGTCTTCTCTCTCTTCTCTCTCTCTCTCTCTCTCTCTCTCTCCTCTCTCTCTCTCTCTCTCTCTCTCTCTCTCACAGTGTTTTACAAGGTTTTAAGGTTCCTAATTTTATTTACCTGCTAAGAGCTGTTCTCTACATCAGCTCTCTCTCTGACTGTCATATGTTCAGTTGTCTCAAGAATATTTGCCTACGCTGGGCTCTTCATGTAAGCTGTTACCACATTTTATTGTATATAGGTCAGTGCTAAGCACCGTTGGTTGATTTGCGTTAGTGATGGTAGTTGGTCAGCACACCCTTTTTCTATAGAGGCGCTTGAAGTCCCTAGAACTGTACTCCTTAGAACGTAGGCGAAAAAGAAACATCATAATTTACACCTAAAATATACTGGAGGGACTGGCCCCAAACAGGAAGGTAGGAGACGAGATAACCATGTGTCTTCAACACTTTGACACAAGTGACTAGCGGGGTTCCACAAGGGTCGGTATTATGGCCAGTTTTATTATGTTGGTAGAATTACCGACAATATGTTAGGTAAAAGGACACAAGTGCTACTAATGTGACATTTTATTGTAGCAACGTTTCGCTTTCCAGGAGCGAAACCTCAGGGATACAACTGAAAGTCGTCGGGAAGTGGAACGACATTGATGAAGTGGTGGACACAGGCTCCATTCTTGGTTTTAATAGCAGGTACGATAGGACTACAAGGAAGTGAACCTGGTCGAGCCCTGCAACCATAAATAGGTGAGTACAGTTCTTGAAGATGGTGGTTGGCTGTCTGTATCTGGTAGCTGCACTACACTATTATTGACAGATAAATGGACTGCATGTAAGTGAAAATTTTTGTTGATTTCTAGGAGTGACATTCCACCTTGCCGATTTAGAGGTGGAAATGTGTCCTAGGGTGAATATTTGTGTTGGTCCCTGACCAAGGACCACCAGGCTTTGGAGACCACTCTTCCTGAGGACAGATTTTTCTCTCCCTAGAGGCAACCACGTATTGTTGTTTATTGGCTTAATGAGAGAGAGAGAAGCACAGGAAGAAGAGGAGGCAAATGGGAGAGTGGCGAAGAGTTGGAAGGGGAACAGGAAATGATGAAATTTGGGGAGTGGCAGAATATGGTGAGAGGGAGGGAGGGAAACAATAAATGGGAAAGAGGGTAGGGAAAGATAGAACTAAATTGAGACAATGAATGGAAGATGGAAAAGGAAGGAAATGCACAGGTTCTGATGGAAATGGGTGTACTGTGCTCTGTAGCTGTACTGTACATCACCCAGACGTGGGTGTACTGTGCTCTGTAGCTGTACTGTACATCACCCAGACGTGGGTGTATCTGTAGATACTCACTGTAGCGAGTACTGTACATCACCCAGACGTGTGTGTGTGTGTGTGGTTTATGTGCCGTAGCTACTGTACAACCACGTACCCTAGGTCTGTCTACAGGGACTGGTCTGTAGCTGCATCACCCACGACAGTTAGTGTACATGTATAATAATAGCTACAATTCACTAATTAGATAACGTGTGTGTGTTTGTGTGTGGTTTAGTGAACGGAGGACCGAGCCTCCACCATTAGTAGCGCTAAATAGCCCACACGCACCCCTCAAGGGAGGTTCGTTGAGGGGATCTTGATCTAGGGAACTGGATCTGTGCTCCAGTTCCCTGAAATAATCCCTACGGGTTTAGCGCTCCCCCATGATTATAATAATAGCCTACACACTACATAAAATTGTGGTGTTCTTGGTCACCTTTATTTCACTCAGACATTACTTCATCTCAAGGCGATAGATTTACTGTACATTTGAGAAGTGTTTTAAATGTTTTCTTGCAGTAATAATAAGTAAATCATAAGAGCGTTAAAGGTCACTCGGTGTGGGTTCAGATCTCCTCCACCCTTCCCGTTGTTTGTTTATCAGTAGGATCAGTTGAGTTGCTTCGTGAAGCTTGTCACTGTGTACGTCTCTCTACTGACAAAAGCTTCTATGGAGTCTTTGGTATAGAAACTTACCTTTGACATTTTTTGAGAGAGAAGATAAACTGGTCCTATATTTTGCGAGAGAGCGGATGAACCGGGCCCATCTATTTTCAACAATTATCTATCTCGGTTTTCAACTCTAGTAAATTGTGTTGAGAATTAGAAAGTGATTTTTTTCTAAGCTTCAGCTCTACTTATAAATCTGACTTTAGACTTATCTTAATTCCAATATTTTACACAAATCGTACTTGACTCAGTATTACACAAATCATATATATTTTGTACACGTTATTATTTATCTAGTTAAACTGTCTGCCTTTATTAAGGCACATAATAAATTAGATGTGTTAAGCATAGTTTATAAGGCTGTATATACATTATTAGGGACAATCTTAGTTGTATTCATAATATTCATGGCTCTGTATACGATGCATAATGTTCGTCTCCTTTGTTGACCTCATCATTGACCTCTGACCAGCGAATTGACTAGAGGAAGACTGCGGCACTTGTTTCCACCGCCACTCACCACCTCCACTACCAGTCAGTATCACCAATCACTACCTGTCCCACCAATCAACACGTGCCCCGCCAATCAGCAACAATCAGGAGCGTGGAGACGAGCAGCTCGTGATGTAAAGGTCTGGGAAAAAAGCTTCTCGGTTTACGCAGGTTTGCATAAGTACAGGGCGGAGGGCGTGTGGGGCGCCCAGGGCCAGGTCGCTGTGATATATGCCTCTCTGGGAGGCTGCCGCCCACCTGGGCCGGAGGAAGGGTGGGAAGAGGTAGGGCGGAGGTGTGCAAGATGGGACGGAGGGAATGTGGAAGAAAGACGGAGGACAGAGATGGGAAAAAAAGGTGGGACAGAGGGAGGACAGAGATGAAAAAAGGTGGGACAGAAGGAGGAAGGAAGGAGAGACGGAGGAACGTAGGAAGGTGGAGTGGAGAAAGGGTAAAAATATACCCAGAAACTTCGTATGTAAATGAACAAAGATAAAAGTAGTGGACATTCTCCAGCAATTACTGCACGGAAGACAATTTCTCATAACATTTTCAAATTACAAAGTACACAGCTCAAAATCAATGTGAACCTTCCCTTTGAGCAAAGTTCACCAGCTTTTAAAGTTTGAAGTCGACCAGAAGAAGAATTCTCCAGTTATCGTATGGAAAACCAAATCCTGGAATGGCCTATCTGAAACTGACCAGAGTTGCACGTCATCATGATTCACAAAATCGTAATGACACGATTGCAAACGAACCATACCACGGGCGGGGATTGAACTCGTGGCGAGTGAGTGGTAAAATATACCTAGTTGGATGAATCTTATTGTAGCCAGCTGGCCCAGTGACTTACGCGCTGGACTGGAGTTTTACCACTCATTCGCCCCGAGTTCAAGCCCCACCCGTTGTATGGTTTGCACCTGCACGTGCCAATATTCACAAGAATCTTTCCCAAGTGACTGTATACCAGCTTCGAAAGTTTAGAAGGCGCTCGGATGAGCCGTTCACAAGTTATAACAACCTAGTTGATCAGGCCCTGATCAACCAGGAGGCCTGGTCATGGACCGGGCCGCGGGGGCGTTGATCCCCGGAATACCCTGCAGGTAGACTCCAGGTAGGTCAATAATACAGACAGCTACTACGAGGTGCGCCTTGGAGGCTGACTAATTATTGCCTTTAGTGACACTGTGAGTGTAATTAGTGTAGTGGTAATTAGTTGTAATTGTTTTGGAACAACTTCCTGATGTTCTGTGTATACTCACCTATTTGTGGTTGCAGGGGTCGAGTCACAGCTCCTGGCTCTGCCTCTTCGCAGGTCGTTACTAGGTCCACTATCTCTCCCTGCTCCATGAGGTTTATCGTACCTCTTCTATGGTGTGTGTGTGTGTGTGCGTGTGTTTACACGTGTTTACCTAGCTGTACTTACACGTGTGCGAGTGCGGCGCACAGCATGCGTCAGTACACGTGTGCGTGCATCTCTGTGTGTGCACGCACGTGCCTATGTGCGTGCACACTCCTATTAACAAAACAACCGAACAGTGAAACGTGGGTCACCCCTAATCACCCTATTACCCCCGGGGAGTGAGGTGTGGTAGACACCCTTGAACCCACGGGGGCAGACACCCTAGAACCACACGGGGCAGACAGAGAATGAGGACTCCCAGTGAAATTACATCTGCCATTGGACGGTAATTTGCATCGATAATTCCCAGGATTCTGGTGATGATAATGAAATGTGGGGAGTAATCTCACCGCGAAATTAAAAGCCGCTGGAGGATGATAATTTTAGCGATGTTGCCGACGTTTGAACAAGCGGCGATGCAGGTTGTTAAAGTTCCATGGCCAGCAGTAACAGCCTGATTGATCAGACCCTGATCCACCACGAGGCCTGGTCTCAGACCGAGCCGCGGGGGCGTTGACCCCCGAAACCCTCTCCAGATATGCTGGTATAGCGCCGATTATTCTGGCATATCTTCCTTAGAGTTCTCAGTACTGGAGGTATACGTGGGAGGAGGAGGATAAGAGGAAGAGGTAACAACAGCAGGAGCAAGAAAAGGAATAACAGGATGGTCAGTCGTAGAAATATGAAGACGAGAAAGCTAAGCAGCACTCGGTAAAACAATCAGCACCAGCAGCGTCACGAGCACCAGCATCAGCAGTAGTATTATCATGAAGAGCGGTAGCAGCAGCAGCAGGTGAAGCAGGTAGTGTGGTCTCCAGGTGGAACAAGTGTGGTGAACCTCACCTGTGGTTAATGTAAGTCCAGACTAACACAGGGGAAGGACCTGCCCTGTATCTAGCCCTCACCAGGCCCTCCCTCTACCTGCCCTCCCTCTCCCTGCCCTCCCTCACCCAGTCCTCCCTCTCCTGCCTTCCCTCTCCATGGGGTCCCTGGCCTCGTGTTTGTATCCACCTGTGGCTCTCCCCCTCCGCTCACATCTTCCCCTCACTCCCTCATCCTCCTAGCCCCTTCACGACTATTCCCTCACCTATCCTCGTAGGGTATCGCGCCTCGCGAACCGCAGACACGCGGCGCGGCTGCACGTGTGCGCCACGCGCCGCGCCGCGCCTGCCCCTCATCTTATACACTTGTCAGTGTTAGGGGGACACGACTATCCTTTTCCTGTCTCTACCCCAGCTTTCCCCTCTCCCCCCAGGGTTCCCTCTGCCCACCACTGCCCCTGAAG
>WNWK01000026.1:215000-275000 GCA_009830355.1 Cherax destructor
TTAATAGTTTATATATATATATATATATATATATATGTGTGTGTGTGTGTGTGTGTGTCGTGCCGAATAGGTAAAAACTGGTCAGTTAGTAAGAACTCGTTTAAAATTAAGTCCTTTCTAAAAAATTATCTTATACGTTTAAAGATATTTTTTTTTCATTTATGTTAATGTAAAAATTAATAATTTTGTGTCAAAAGAACTTTAGAAAACTTACCTAACATTATTATAACAAGCGTAATTTAATTTAGCCTAATCCAACTAAATATATTTTAGATAAGTTTACAATAATTTAATAATAAACAAACACAATGAAAAATATTTTTTTCGTTAGGTTTAGAATGATTTTTGCGAAATTATTGCTTGCAGTGTTGCAGAAATGAGTATGAAATACAGGTAGATTCATTCAAGGGAACGCCTCGAGCTAGAATGCATTATAGCATTAATATTTTTGAACTCAAGGCGTTGCAGATGCGAGTCTTGCCCTCTGTCCGCCTGGTCATTACAGGTATGATAGGAGAAACATATATATTTCAGGTGATGTTAGCAGGTGCCACCAATAGGGACATCAATTAATAAAATGGCAAGCACAGGACCCTTGCTAGAACTGTCATAGTGTAGAATCAGAATCCCTTTAGAAGATCCCTTCACAGGCCAGCCGTCCCATCTATACGCAAGTGTTGACACCGCTACTCTGATACATTCATCAGCACTGCTGCAACGTACTTTCCCTAACCTATTCTGCCACTTGACTCGCCCTTCGCACACTTGCCTCCAACACATTCACTCTTCGTGAGGAGACACAGGTGCATGATAAAGGGTTGTGCAACCTGTGTTGTTTTTTCATTACTGTCGGCAGTGTACTTCTTGATTCACGAAATCGTAATGACACGATTGTAAACAAATCACCGTACGAATGGGCTTAGAATCCAAGGCGAGCGAGTCGTAAAACTCCAGGCCAATGCGTAAGACACTGGTGTATAAATATACCTAGCTGGATGAATCTTATTGTAGCCAACTGGCACAATGGCTTACACACTGGCCTGGAGTTCTGCGACTCACTCGCCTTGGGTTCTAACCCCACATCTTGATATCAATATCCACCTCTACACTTGTACCCTGAGAGCCAAGTGTCGTGCCCTACGCCTCTAAGCACCTTGCTGTTTCCTTCGTTCATTTACAACTTCTTTAGCACACCTTGCCAAACTATGGATAAAGAAACAAGAGAGGAAGGAGAAAGGAAGAGTAAATATGGAAGTGAAGAGTTAAAATAGAGGGAGATACCTAGGGTAAACATGGAGGGGAAAGAGGAGAAATGTGAATGGAGGGAGAGAGAGAATAATGAATATTGATGGAGACAGCGAGAGTAAGTATGGAGAGTAATAGCAAGAATAAATATCTAAGAGGGAGAGGGCAAACGTAAATATTACTCATAGCTCTTAACACAATCTTCCTCCCGACTTCGTCAGAGTCTAGGAGCCGACATTAATCACTTCTTCTACTCGTTACCCTAAATTACCTGGCGGCCCCGGCTGCCTACCGGACTACCTGCGGGACGTAAATTGCCTCCTACCTGGAAAGTCAGCCATCTTTCCAAAATTATTGTTGTATAAATTTTGAACCTTTGATGGCATGTCATGTTTATGAGTCGAATTTATTAGAGAGAGTTGTTTTTTCTTACTAGGAAGAGTATTCTTGGTGTCTGGAAATTTTGGTTTATTATTTTATTATTTTTATCTCTCATTTTAATTTTCACTTGTTTTCAGTCTTTTACTCTCTCTCTCTCAAATCTAGTTCATCTTTATTGTTTCTCCATTCAAGTATATGTGAACGTGGTATAAATAACAGTTACAACCACTACCACCATCATCAATCATCATTATTATCATCACATCACCACGCCAGCAGACAGCACTGCCTTGTTCACAGCCTCACATACCATGCATGAGAGACGTGTGCTTTAAATGTCGCCTGTGTACCATTGCCAGACGTCCTCGCGCGATTTTTCTATATGGTTAAATACACATACGGCACATATAGGTTTTGGTAACGAAGTAGCAAAAATACTGACATTGCAATATTGCTACGCACCATACAAGTCAGGTGATAATGCGGATCCGGAGAGCGTTGCATGGCTTGTATCAGCTCAACCAAAGCATTCCAGTTGTTGGTGACCGTTGAAGGCCCTCAAACCAAATTCCCTGGAGACAGGCGAGAAAGATACATCATAATGTATACCTGGAAAATACTAGGGAGACTGGTTCCATGTCTATACACTTAAATCACCCCTTAATGAGATGGGGAAGCTGCGCACACGGTGTAAAATACTCTTGATGTAAAGCAAGAATGTAAGAGGCACGATAAGAGTAAAGAGTAAGTGTCAAGGGTCCACGACTCTTCAAGAGTGAACTTGATAAGTAGTTCCTGATCAGCCGGGTTGTGGTGCTTACGTTGGACTGCCTGCAAACAGCAGTAATAACCTGAGGAATCATGCTATCAACCAGGAGATCTGATCTAAGATCGGGCCGCGGGGGCGCTGACCCCCAGCACCACTAACAGGTAGACAACAGTAAAGCAGCTCTAGATATTTTAATAACCTTTCAGGATGCTGTTATCTCTGCTGATAACCTTTCAGGATGCTGTTATCTCTGTTAACAAATTTCAGGTCACTGTTACCCCCGTTACTCGCGTTCAGTGATGTTACCCTCGTCTTTATGATTATTATCATTATTTATAAGAAATATTATTACTACACTCTTTTATTTGTATACAATTCCCAAGTCCCAGCTATTGCTTTCTCCAGCTTTTACCTCGTGTCGATTCTGAAGCAGACTCCGAAATGCTGTAACAATCATGGGGGTCCTTCCCGAAGTGCAGGTGTGGGGGACCCGAATCAGGTGTGGGACCCATAGCCTCGGAGAAAGATAGACTTATTGGAAAAAATTGCTGAAATTTTTCCTTGAAGTTGTTTGACTAGTCTACTTCCATTACCCTATCTTTTGTATATATTTATATAGATTAGTATGCAAAAATGGTACGTGATCATTTTTGTGTGTGTTGGTAATGGGTGTAAGTTTGTATTCCGTGGTCTCTCTTTTCCGCCAATCAAATCTCCGTTCCAGTCGCTGCTTTGCTCTCATTGGTCAGAGGCAGCACCGCCCTCGATAGACTCTCACTTTCGATCATGGAGACAGTGTTCCCAAGGCAAGACGGGTTTGTTTGGAGCCTAAAAAATAATAATACCAAAAAAAAAAGGCTGTATTTGCACCAATGAAGAAAAATGCGTTACCGAACAAAGGCCAACATCCTCTTGTTGGCGTCTCCCAGATGGCGCGCTCTCCAACACGCTCACAGCTTGACCGCTCTTCACTACCAAGGAACCTGTTACCACGATGTTGTCATCACAACTGAAACTGAGACTCGCTCATGTTTTCGTTATATGTAATTTTGTTTTATATGTGCGTTTTGAATGGTTGTCCATTGTTCACTAGGTTTTTGACTTCTTGTAATCCACCGTGTTGATAGAGGATAACTTGAATGTGTTAGGTAAGAGCACAGTTGCAACTAATGTGACATTTTATAGTGAAAACGTTTCGCTCTGCAGGAGCTTTGTCAAGCTGTTACGGCTTGACAAAGCGTTGCCACACAATAAAATGTCACATTAGTTGCATCTGTGTCTAGTTACCTAACATTTTGTCGTTAATTCTGCCATTATTACTGACCCGAATATAATTCCACTCTTCGGACTCACAATATGTTGATACAACCAGCATATAACAGCGCTATGTCATGCTCTCTCAGTATAATGTTATAAACAGCAGTTTAAGGACTTGGTTGCACGAGGGTGTTTAAGATCACAATTAATCAAGGCAGTCTTGTTTGGTTGGTTGTAAGTCTATCGACTGCGACTGCACGTACGGGCCATTAAGTCTGCAGTTCTTCTGAACATTAACGTCAAGAATATTTTAATCCCCAAAATATAGCCTAGAGTAAACTATATATACATGGGAATATACACCTCACCATATCATGAGACATTACGAAAGGGTATTTTAACCCTTAGAATAGGAAATAAGGGAAGGTCTGCAAATACGCTGAGAAATTGACACATCTCTGGAAACACGCTGTAGCAAAAAGGTGTAGCAGCGCACTGTAGCAACACTATAGCAGCGCACTGAAGCAACGCACTGTAGCAACACACTGTAGCAGCACACTGTAGCAGCACACTGTAGCAGCGCACTGTAGCACCACACTGTAGCAACACACTAGCAGCACACTGTAGCAGCACACTGTAGCAACACACTGTAGCAGCACACTGTAGCAACACTGTAGCAGCACACTGTAGCAACACTAGCAGCACACTGTAGCAACACACTGTAGCAGCACATTGTAGCAACACACTGTAGCAGCGCACTGTAGCACCACAGTAGCAACACACTGTAGCAGCACACTGTAGCAGCACACTGTAGCAACACACTGTAGCAGCACACTGTAGCAGCACACTGTAGCAACACACTGTAGCAGCACACTGTAGCAGCACACTAGCAACACTGTAGAAGCGCACTGTAGCAGAAGAAAGTGCCAATACACTAGCACTTCTCAGAATGCCTCAATACGTGATATATTGCCGATTTCTCTGATAGAGGTTATTGCGGTTAACCATAACAGGTTATATTTTAAAGGAGTTAGGATAAGTTAGACTTTTAAAGTTAGGTCCTGATGACTAAGACACATGTGGAACACTTTAGTATCTTCATTGAGATTCAAGAGTGATGGACTGATGATTGCCATTCAAGGCTGAGGGACTGATCACCTCAAGGTCTTCCACCGTCTCCAGTGTTGTTCTCTGTGCTGGACTGGTAAAAACCACTGGTTGGCGAAACGTCTCCGCATTGAAGATGCTCTAATGTTGCAGGGATGCTGTTGCAGTCTACCTGGTTGCTAACGCTTCACCCACCGTTGATTCCTAACATAACTGGGGGTTAAAATAACCTCTTAGTGTATATTATGCAGCGAGACACACTCCTTGGTGTATCTGAGTGTAAACACGGAGAAGAGCGCCTATCTTTTGATATACCTCGTGTGAACAAAAAAGTGAAATTCCAAGTGCTTTCGTGATTTTTCACATCAAGGTCGTTGATAATGTGAGAAATCATGAAAGCGCTTGGAATTTCACTATTTTTTTCACGGTGGTTGTTTTTGCATATTGTGATATCACCTGTTTAGTGTGATCTTATTGCATATCATGTGTATATACATTGGAATATACATTTATTGCTGCATTTATAAATGTTATTGTTTACACCCACGCACCTATTGGTGCGTCTCGTGTGTGTGTGTGTGTTATATATATATATATATATATATATATATATATATATATATATATATATATATATATATACACACACAAATCTCGTGGTGTATACACCGTGGGAAAGGTAGTGTGGATGTGTGGTGAGGCTGGAGCAGGTGTCTCCCGACAGATGGTAGCCGGGACGCTGGCCCAACACCCGCTATTTCAGACGGTGATGTCTGACTTGTGTGATCACATTGAACTCATGGTGCGGGCAATAGTAATGGTTACGTGTTATTAATAGGGTTAGGGGTAATAAGAATACATGCTGAAGGCTCGATCCTCCCGCTACCCAGTCACCTGACTAGTTCAGGCCAGACTACGTGTCTGCAGTGGATTTGTTTCAAGATTATAGTTAGGCCCAGCAACATAGCCACATAATTTATTCAAGAAACAGATGGCCAGAAAGCATTTGAAGATTTTCAAAAGTATTCAATATTTCTACATGAAAGAACTACTGCTGACATTGACTATCAGTCTGATGGTTGACTACTGCTGACACTATCAGTTTGATGGCTGAAAGGAACCGAACCTGACATCTTAGGTGAAAGAGTTTGAGAGACATGATTACGTCGTAAAAATACTCTGAGGCTTTGTCAGAAAAAATAAGGAGAGGCTAACGTAAGAGGCACATGGATGATGTCAGAAGGAAGCTTCAACAGTGCTGAGCCATGGCGACATTAGAACGATTTTTTTTTGTTCTCCGGTTTGATGATTGGCGAGTGGAAGGAACTGGGTGAGGAAAGAGTGGCAACAAACTCCATACACAGTTTGAAGATTAGCCATGAATATAACCCCGTTCTCCACATGCGGTCGCTCCGGAATGTTAGTACTACTACTATTATCTACTACTACTACTGCTATTATTACTACTATTATTACTGCTGCTGCTACTACTACTACCCTCTACAAACACGCGCACACACTACACAGGTAACTTATGTAGATGAAAAAGTTGTATTTACGACCATTATTATTTCTGCGGGTTCGATGCATTAACCGCCGGACCAGAAAATGGAATAAGCTTTAGGAAATTATTTGACTCGACAATGAGATAATTGCATGTGCATGTTGGGAATTATTCAAAGGTATATCTTGAGTTGCAACTAGCATAGAGGGTTAAGCTTTCCTGACCTGCGCTAATTAAACGCCTTGACCCCCGGGGTGACCTGGAAATTGTAATTTAAGGCTTTGTGTTTACTGAATGCTGTGGCTTATCAGGTGAGGTTAGGCACCATTCTTTGGTTAATTGGATTCCACCTTCATCTTCTGGATCATGATGTAATGTGGAGTGACACTGAAGACCAGTTATACCTCAGACAGGTGAGAGCAGGGCAAGACAGCTGAGGTTATAGTTAAGAAGTTGATGGAGCAATTTTAGTGAATGTGTCTGTTTTCTCGTGTGGAATTCTATTGGAAGAGGATGCTCAGGCAAAGGCTGCTTTTCGAGCTTACTCTACAGCAGTCTTCTGCCTGGCAGCTGCTTCATGGGGTCACGTAAATATGACCTTGGGGAAGTGGCGTGCTCGGTGGGTTCTACAGACGACCAACAGATTAAATAAGGTGTAACATGACTTTGGTCCTCCTCCTTCAGCTGTAATCGTCACTTTAAGATGATTCTGTTGGATGAGGAACGAGTACAAACGCCTCACCCGTAGTCACCTGCTTCTTGGTGCTCCTTCCCCTCTGTAACTTGGGACTTGTAGCTACCTGTGAAGCACATTATAAATGCTTGCCTGTTTCTTCGTACCATTCATGTACAATGATTCGTTTACCCATTGCAAGAGTAACTTACGTAATGTATGTCAGGAAGTAACTATTTTGTCAGAGGAAAAAAAATTATCCACATTGGACAGCATAATTTTATGCATTTTGTGTATATGGACGAGTTTTAAATTTCGTATATAAGGCAGAAAGTGATAGTCTGTAGAAGGGAGGGGCAGGTTATAGTATTTTTACACAGGTGAGGAGTACATGGTTACCTTGGGTATCCATAGAGTCGAGTATCAATCCAGTGTTCTTTCTTTAAGGGTATTGATGTTTGTTCATAGTGGTAGTAAGGGTATTAAGTAATTGATGTTTGTTCATAGTGGTAGTGTAAGGGTATTAAATAATTGATGTTTGTTCATAGTGGTAGTGTAAGGGTATTAAGTGATTATTCACAGAGGTAGTGAATGTTTTTCATAAATGCCGAGTTATACACAAGGGAACCTGGTTAATTTTCATGAGTAACGGTGAGGCAATAATAATAAGGATTCACTAAAAGCTCACTAAACAATTTCCAATAAAATTTTATTGTCTTTTCGAGATGTTTCCAACAAGGCTTGCTCTATCTCGGTCGAAAATACCAGAGAAAAAATATATATATACGTATATCTATATGATGCGATATGTAAAATTTACTTTGTACGGGTTTTCTTCAGTAATATGGCAAAGACTGGTATGAGAGGGAGGGGTCGCCGCCCCCCGCGTCTCCTGTGGTATTTTGCCGAAGTATCACAGCCTATGTATCATCGCCTGCTAGTGGTCAGCACCCAGGAAGAGGCAGTGTCCGCCAGTGTGTCCCCCTAATGGCGCTTTTCCACGCCTGGAAAGGCGTTGTCATGCTTATAAAAATTCAGTTTTCCCCTCTTTAAAGAAAAGGGCCATTTTTATCCCCAGCTTGGCTAAAAAAAAAAAAAGGCTGTTTTCCTGCTTTAAAAAAGGCATTTCTCCCAACGTAAACAAGGAAAATGGTGGTCCGCCGTCAGCGTTGATTTCCTGTTACCCATTTTCTTTTAACAAATTACGTCAGCCTTTGAAATCTTCGTATCACCTGACACATTTTTTTCCTTTCCTCCGTTATCATAACACGTTTATTCACCGACAGCGACGTTTCTCCACCATTCTCGGCAACGTATCCTCAACGCTGCAGCTTTCTCCCTCTCTCCCTGTATTCCCACTGGGGTCACTGCCGGAACACTGGGGGTCGCTGACTGAACACTGGGGAGGTCAATGCCCGAACACTGAACACCGGCAGACAGGTGCAGAATCGTAACAAAATGCGGCAATGAGAGAGAAACATCAATAAATACTTACATATATACATTGCACAACACTGAATAGAAATGTACAAAAATATCACAGCTCTCTACATCAATATCAGGTATTGCATAAGTGACGCGAGTAGTGTACAGCGGTTATAGTGACCACCTCTGACTGTGTTGTACTGGTCTAAGACTACCAGGGATGGTGCTAGCCCTCAGTGGTTGTGATGGCCAAGGTATATACCCCTACTCAGTGGTTGTGATGACCAAACTTGTCCTGAAGAATCTTGCACTCTTCACGAAAGTTCTACACCCGTCTAGGCGCACATATACACTCAGCTCTCCTACATAGTGCATTTTTTCGAATATGTATCGAAAATTGAATTAGTCGCATAATCGAAAAAATTGCACTGTATATATATATATATATATATATATATATATATATATATATATATATATATATATATATATATATATATATATATATATACATATATATGGAGACAGAAGCTCTATAAGAGAGCTGACTACGTCATTAATGCTGACGAATACAGTTAGGCCTACTGATGCACTATAGGCAGGATACGGTACTTGGACGGAGCAGGTGGAACTTAAGAATCCCCAGACAACAACACAAACTCGAGGACTTGTATTGGACTCGTCGCTCAGCGTGATTCGTACATGTATATCCAGTCACCTGGAGAGCCCAGGGTCTCCCATGATTGCCTAAAAAACGCCTATTTGATTTATAAAAATGGCAATGTAATGCGTTGTAACCTCGTACCGTTAAGAAGAAACATCACAGCCACTGATGCCTTTACAAGTCATACGTGGCGGCCCACTCTTATTAGTGATGACTTAACCACCATTCATGCCACTGACGTCAAACCTGGTGACGTCTTTGCAACCAGAGATACGTCAGAAACATTGTCATGAGTGACGTCACGCTGTACATCACGAAGGTAGAGGAGGGGGAGAGGTGAATTAGTTTTTACGTAAAGTAAAAATAAAGGGGGAAGTAACAAGAGTTGGAAGTCAGAAATCAATACAAAATGTAAAATATAGAGATCACGACCTTCATATGTGCTAAATCTATACATTATAAACACCGGATCACTTTTTAAAAGGTTTTATCTATACATAAGCGCTCGTTTTAAGGCTGAAGACAAGGCTGGCTGACTTACAGATGCGTCGCTAAGGCATTCTGGGTACAAAAGAGGGAATGGGGTAAAAAAAAAAGTTCTTGTTTAGCTTTGATTCGTAGAGTTGTGACAAGCAGTGCCGCCACCGTCAATATCGGCCGTCCCAGGAACTACGTACATACATACATACACAGCCTCTCGTTCACTCGATAGTCTTTAGGCCGCCAGAGGCCGCGTCGTCGGAACCGTGTTGTTATAAGATGCAATAATGTGTTTACAGTCGTGTGCATCACCGTTAAGATTATTGTTTTTAGTTCACCATATCATTCACATAATTTAACAGCACCAGCACCGGTTAATGTTACACTGGTAGGTGATGCGTATGTCAACACTGGCACATCTTGGAGTCACATGTATATTTATGACATCAAAGATCTGCGTCACATTACTGTCACTGGGTTATTCATGACACAGACCTAAGTGTGCGTTATCAACAGGACACGAGGAAGGTGTTACTATGGTCAAGGAGCCTGCCTGTGAACGCGGCTTCAGGCACTGGACACTAACACTGTCATTTTCAGAGCCCGGCTGTGGCAATGTCACCGCCCGGCTAAAAGAGTGCCCATGTTAAAGGCTCTTGAGGTGAGTGCTATACGACCATCTCGCTGGTGACGAGGTCGTGGTCGTGGGGTCTGGGAGAAATGGCCTTGAGGTTGATTTCCTTCTGGAGGCTTTTGCAGGCGGGGTCGTGCGGGGTCATATTGCGCTCCACGTCGGCGTTTTGAACTTTCCGTATCGAAACGGGCAGTCCGTGCGTGGGCGACTCGCAGTCACTGACGTCCGTCTCTGGCGTGGCCAGGACTGCCTTAGGTACATGAATTAGTCCGACGGTGGAGCCCAGGGGCGCCACCCTTGGGTCCCCGGGACCTTGGGGGTTCACTCTGGAGCAGGAGGGCTCGGCTCCGTCCCCTGGACCTCCACTCAGTGTGGCGGTCTTGAGCGGGTTGTGGTAACGCCACAACTTCTCCTCGTTCTCATTGTTAGACTTTTCAGCGGGGGTGTCGTCTGCCAGCTTGTGTCTGGAGGAGTGGGAGGGAAGGCTGTACGGTGGTGCGCTTGAAGATGGCGCCGACGGCACTGCCAGTACCCCAGGCCTGCCACCGCTATCACCACCACCACAACCAACACCACAGTCACCGCCGCCAACACTCCATTCGCAACACCTGCACAAGAAAAAAAATATTGTCAGCTTAATGCAGATACCTACGGGATCCCCTATTCAATATGATAGTTACACAGTGGGAACAAAAACAAGCTAAATCTCTAAACTTCAGACACCCATTCTCTCCAGCTACTCAAGCTTTCTTGATTGACTCTACTCCTACACAACTCTCAAAACACAAGCTACCTGACTCTACTGAGAGGGAGGGGAAGCTGCATGACTGACCTGGCTCACCGCTGACGACTGTGGTTTCCACCTTGACCTCAATGGCCGCGGCGAGGGCAGTGACGGGGGTGAGCTTCCTGCTGACCAGCTCCCCCAGGGTCTTGGCTGCCACCGTCACATCACCCTCAGGGCCACCCTCCGCGTACGACTAGAAAAAGTGTCAACCTTATACACGTGCCAGTTGGCTCTTACTACTGGCGGCGCCTTATATATACCTTAAGTCAATCTTAAATTGGTGTATATTTCCTCGGGTGATAGAGGCGTATGTTAAATTATATATAGTTTGATCTACGGGTGCAGCAGGCATGCACAGAAGGGGGCACTTACCAGAGTGACTTCAATGGTATCGTTGCTGCCAGTGACGAGGCCGCAGAGAATGATGGGGGCAGGAGTAGAAGTATGGGCGTGGCGGTCTGCCCAGGCCGCCCTCAGCCCCTGACACACGCCCTGCACGCGGGAGCCACTGGGAAGCCTGGTGCGGTTGAGGACTAAGGTGAGTCTGGCACAGGCGTTGTTGAGGGTGGCGTGGTTGGGTACACACTCGCGAGGACCGGGGTTGACGCGGGGAGCAACCTGCTGCCCCTCCTCACTCAGCATCCTGCACTCCCCCCATGGCTCGCACGGCGGAGCTAGGCACCAGTGTAGCGGACCTGGCACGCATACCTGCATGCGCAAATACTTATGTAAATAAAGCAACAAGAAGAACGCAACACATCGTCAATAATAGACCAAGTATTTAATAGATCACATGAAGCACCTTTCAACAAACTAACTAAACCAATTTAAGAATTATAATGATAAATATGACTTAGAGGAAAAACAGAAGCGCTGAAACAGGTTAGAGTAGATTAAAAAAAGAAAAACCTAATGCTTTAAAAATAGAATAAAATATTACAAGACACACAAATAATCGGTCAAAAGAGATTGTAACATATACGCGCGATTTAAAGAAATATTGAAAACCCAACCGAAATTTGCTAAAATCAGCGTTTTTTTGGACGTTTTTTTAAATGAGAAAGTGACGTAGTTGAACTGATCAGTTACTTTCCATAAATGTGATAGACCTGTACATGTAGCCTGCACGCACTGAAGGCTGCAATAGCTTTGATTAGAGAAGACATAATAAGTTACCTGGTAGGGCTCGCAGGGATAGTGGTTAGGACCACGGGATCGGAGGCAGTTCTCTGGACCACACCAGACGTCGGAGCAGGAGGCGGTGCCGTGGCTGCAGTGGCAGGAATTACACTGGTGCCTCCAGACGGCACCGTGGGGTCGGAGGTCGCCGCCCCACAGGCAGGCCTGCGAGGGTTGCTCCACGCTGTTGTTGCCCTCCACGTGCTCACAGCGACGTCCCGTGCGTCCTGGGGGACACACACAGCGGAAGTCTGAGATGCCGTCGACACAAGTACTGCCGAAGGCGCAGGGAGAAGAGGCGCATTCATTGATGTTGACGCGACAGTCAGGACCCGTGAAGCCAGGCGAGCACTCACACACGCGCCAGTTGATGCCGTCGACACAGCGGCCACCATTGTAGCAAGGGTGCGGTGTGCAATCATTGATGTTGTTATGGCAGGTGGCGCCGTCCCACCCGTCCGGGCATAGGCACGTAAAGCTGTCTCCCGTGTTGACACACGTCGCGCCATTCTGGCACGGCGAGGAGTCGCACGCCCGCCGTTCACCTGAAGCCAACAACAAACTCTCACATTGGCATCAATAAAAAGCACAATACACGCCAAACACAATTGTAAATCACAAGAATTCTGAATTAGGCGAGTTACTCACGGATTTGGCAGGTAGTGCCTTTCCACTCATCGGGACAGCGACAAACGAAGGCATTGCCGAGGTCGACGCAAGTGCCACCATGCTGACACGTGCTGGGGTCGCAGTGAGACGTGGTGGAGGAGCACGTGCGGCCCTTCCAGCTGCCTTGGCACGCGCAGGTGAAGTCTGTGACGCCGTCCACACAAGTAGCGTTATTACGACAAGGATGATCGCTACACTCATCTACATCTGTGGAAAAGATGAATCGCGAATGATTTTCTCAAGACAGCAGCAACAAAGGGGTGTGGACACAGAGGAACAGGAGGGCAGGGGTGACTTAAAAGTCGATGTGCAGGAGGATAGACAGCTGAGAAGGGAGTAGCTAGGAACCCACCCGGGAACTACAAGGAGCATCTACACAAGGTGGACAGTTACGACCCTGTGGAAGGAAGCTACGGTTATCAAAACTTATTCCTTGGGTAACATTGATAATGGTGTGGGCGCGAATATTTTTTAGTGGATTTGGGTTTGAGAAAGACCTGCCAAGTATGGGCGGGTAAACCTGCTGCAGTGTTCCTCTATGTTCTTACGTATGGCAGCTTCCAAGTGAAATGTAAGCCGAAACTGGGATGGTAAACAGGACCAGAAGGGTGTTTACATACAGTGAAGAAGGGCAGGTAAGACCGGGAATGCAGGCAGGGATGGACACACTGCAAGGGCTCAGGTCTGGCTGGTGGGAAGCGCACCTCTAAGAGTCCGGCCCCGTGATCACATTAATTACCGGTCTGCTGACCACCATAAGGCCGCCATTGTTACACAAATGGGAAAACTTGGATGCCGCATACTAATGAGTGGGCGCCCCGCCTGCGACCTGGCTGCGGCAACCTCATTAACGCCGCCGTAGCTTTATCCCCTCTTGTTGCCGCAGCTTATGTCTTCAAAACCTCCCCCTCCCACGTCCCATTGGATGTATGGGTGTATCCAACGCCCATTTCTACAGTGCTATTGCATCAATCTTGCCTCTCCCCCTCCCTATCCCCTCTTCTTGCGTTGCTATATTTTATCCTTCCCCTGCACCTTTTTCGCAGTCTTGTATTTCCCCTGTTCCCCTCCTTTATTAGACTTACAAACCTTTCCTTTCCACATCACCTTTCTGAAGTCCCTCCTTTTATTTTTTTACTCTAGTGACGCTGAATTCTCCCCTTCACCACGCCTCACCTCCCTCTTTCCTCCCTCCAATGATCTCATCTTTTTTTTTTCTTCTGCTCTCTTTAAGGCTTCTTCCGATATCATCCTCTCTCAGTATTCTCCGAAACTCAAGATATCCAATAATCATGTGACTATCAATACAATTATCTGTAACAGTAATATCAGTAACAATACCAAACACGAACTGAACATGCTAAAACACACACACACACACACACGGAGAGAGAGACTAATGAAATTACCTATGTTGCAGAGTGGACCCTCCCAGCCTTGGTCGCACACACACTGGAAGCCGTTCACCAGGTCGACGCACGTTCCCCCGTTCATGCACGGTGAGGACTCGCAGTCGTTCACATCTGAGGGTAGAGGGGGCAGAGGTTTCTTAACACATATTAGTTTAACTGCTGGGCTTCAATGGCAGGTGTTACGAGTGCTCGTTAAACACCTGTACAGAGCTACGTTACCTTTACTCATAAATATCTGATTCAAAACATGTTTTGAAAACACGTGCGTCAGTGTTCATCCTTCTCCACACACGCTTAGCATTGTCTTTACACTCCTGGAGTTGCTACACCAGCCTGCCACATACACATTTAACCTAAGTCAATCCTGGCCACCACTGTCTCTACTCTTCTTTTCACCTTTCTTACAGAAGTGACACAAGGTGTGGCACTGTGCTCACTCACAGCAGTGACACAAGGTGTGGTTACTGCCCAGTGTGCTCTCTTTGAAGAAAAATGACTTTGACTCCTAATTGACTTTAGTTTTTCTTCAACACAACTGAAAACTGGCAATAGTGACAGCCAAACAATAATAGCAACAGCTTTTGTTAAAAGCATTGTATAACCAAGCGGTTCTAGGGTTTTGTAAATGATACAACTGGTATGACAGTACTGAGGTGTACTCACTAATATGACAGTACTCAGACGTACTCACTAATATGACAGTACTCAGGACCCCAATGGAAATAAGTCATTGTCTGACTTTTTTGGGTTATCCTAGGTTTCTACACATGCTGATATGTATGATAATCTATGTAACTGTATTTGTGTATACCTGAATAAACTTACTAATATGACAGTACTGAGGTGTGCTCACTATTATAACAGTACTCAGGCGTACTCAGTAATATGAAAGTACTCAGGTGTACTTACTAATATGACAGTACTGTCCAGTGAAGCCAGGATCACAAACACAGGAGAAGGCAGCTTCTGCATGGCTGACGCAGCGACCACTCCTGCCGCAGATGTTGGACGGTACCAGCAGCACCGAGCCTGACTCCTGGGCTTCGGGAACCGTACAGCTGTCCACCACTGGCGGGAGAAGGAAGGGAAACGAAGGTTCAGAACTGGCTTGGGGGTTCTTCGCGAAGCAGAAGAGGGGTGGCTTAGTGTTAGTGTTCGTAGAGGGGGAAGAGCTTCGGTTAAGTACAGCCAAGTCGACATGTACGTTACTACGGACATATGCATGTGACAACCAGTGGGCCGCCAGTGCATTTGTACGTGGTGGATAGAGGAGAAAGCAGGCAGGAGAAGCGAGGACATGAAAATAGACTTGTGGATAGTAAACAGAGCAGAGTACAGGAACGAGTGGAAATAAATGGTATAAAATACCAACACAATGGAAATATAATCACTTAAGCAGTATAATGTGATCCTTTATTGACAACGTTTCCCCACGTAGTTGGGCGAAAGTGTTTATATTTCCACAGGAACGAGTACAGAAATGAAGCGAAGTGACAACTGAAAGTAGACAGTAGAATAGAAAAGGAGGAATAAACAGTAATGTAATAGAAATAGAAACATTGAAGAGACAGGTGCATACAAGTCCGGCGAATAAATTAAGACAGGACAAGAATAAAGATGAAACAACAGAGAACTCAAACAGATGTAGAAGTGACAGCAGGTCTCCAGTGTAAACAAATGGGGTAGGTGACGTAAATGTAAACAGCATGATGTTTAAGACACATGTGCAACACCTGGGTGTCTTGTGAAGACGTTTCGCCCACCACTGACTTGGTCAATTCAACACAAGAGGTTATTTGAAGGTGCTGACACTAGTGGAGACGGTAGAAGATGAGGGGGTAATCAGTCCTTCAGCCTAATTTTGATAGGCTTCGGGGTCTATCAAGACTACTGTGTTCCTCACCCTCGGGGCAAGCAACACAGAAATTAATTACACAAATAACCCTCACATAGGAGACAAACTTACGACGACGTTTCGGTCCGACCTGGACCATTAATTAGTCGCCTGCCTAGTTAATGGTCCAAGTCAGACCGAAACGTAATCTTACCAAGTCGGACCGAAACGTTTCATTCTTTCTACATCCGGATGATTTGTGTATTGTTCCAATCACGGTATTGTGCCTTTTAATTCTTCACACTTTTTAAAAATAAATATTCACTAATTCTCGCAATATTTATTCAGCTTTATACTATTCATTCGCTACCTCGTATACCATAATTTTACTGCGAACTCCTGGCGGTAAATTAAAAGACTGTTGAAAGAAGACACTCTAACTGTTAAGGTGGTTGACTGTTGTGTACAGTTTCTGTAAACTGTTGACTTGTAACTAGTCGACTCAGTTTAGTGTGTGGTGGGGGGGAGGGAGAGGGTGAGTAATGATAGGAACGATGTGAGTAGGTTTGCGAGTAGCCAAGATGAGTGAATATTCAGGGCTGAAGAAAAGGGTGGAGAATTAACCCGGGGGGGAGATTGTGGTGATTGAAGTAGGAGTAGCGAGGTGCGAGGCAGTATTGAAGTGTGAGTCGGCAAGGTATGAGGCTGTAGTGAGTGAGGTGTGAGTCAGTAATGAGTTACCTTGGCAGGGAGGCTGTGTACAGGCGGGTCGTGGCAGGGAGCAATTCTTGCCGCCCCAGCCCTCGGGGCAGTGGCAGTAGTAGTCAGCCTGGGTGTTGATGCAGGGGGCGCCGTTATCACAAGGGTTGGGGTTGCACAGGTCGATGTCAATCTGTACAAAGACACACCAAAACTCTCGATAAGACTCTCACTATCTTACGTACAAAGGTATAAAACTAATCCATAAACTGAACGTTGCAATATCGTCACATAATTACCAAAATTAGATTTCAACTTCAAGTTCAAAATATAACTGATTCCTTAATCACGCAAGTCTGGAGATATTATGGACCAAAGTTTTCTATGCACATTTAAAACTATTATTTAAATGGCATAATAGTGCAAGTGTGGGCATTAATAAAAACTAGATGAAAAAAAGCTAAGTTAGTGGCACTGTGAAGATTGCAGATAATCAGCCGGGGAAGTTAATGAAGATATTTAATCCCAGCCAGGAAAGATAAGTAGGTCCAACCCAGACATGGAAGGCAGGCAGTAATCCCTCACCTCGCACTGTTGTCCAGAGTAGCCAACGGGACAGATACAACGGTAGTGGCCCACCAGGTCCACACACTCGCCACCGTTGCTGCATGGACCACTGCCACACTCGTCGATGTTCGTCTCACAGTTACGCCCTGCCGTCAAAGACAATTTTTTGTTACAAGCTAACACTCAGACGTGATTCTAATGGTTAAAAATTTAACTTCAGGTTCTGTATGTTACGTGGTTAAAGACTCACCTGCGTAGCAGACTAGGTGTTGTACCTGGCAGTGATACTCACCTGCGTAGCAGACTAGGTGTTGTACCTGGCAGTGATACTCACCTGCGTAGCAGACTAGGTGTTGTACCTGGCAGTGATACTCACCTGCGTAGCAGACTAGGTGTTGTACCTGGCAGTGATACTCACCTGCGTAGCAGACTAGGTGTTGTACCTGGCAGTGACACTCACCTGCGTAGCAGACTAGGTGTTGTACCTGGCAGTGAACTCACCTGCGTAGCACACTGGTGCTGTACCTGGCGTGATACTCACCTGCGGAGCAGACAGTGGTAGTTGTCAACGAGGTGATACTACCCACTGCGTCCGACAGTACTAAGGTTGATGTCACCTGGCAGTGGCGTAGCAGACTAGGTGTTGTACCTGGCAGTGATACTCACCTGCGTAGCAGACTAGGTGTTGTACCTGGCAGTGATACTCACCTGCGTATCAGACTAGGTGTTGTACCTGGCAGTGACACTCACCTGCGTAGCACACTGGGTGCTGTACTTGGGTGTTATACCTGGCACTCACCTGTGAAGCCGGGGGAGCAGGCACAGTGGTAGTCGTCAACGAGGTCGATACAGGTAGCCCCACTGAGGCACTGTCCTTGACAGTCATTAAGGTTGATGTCACAGTTCTTGCCCTCCCATCCGTTCCGGCACTGGCACTTGTAGTCACCCTCCAGGTTAACGCACGACACTGCGTTGATGCACGGCCGTCCCTGGCACTCGTCAGAGTCTGTTCGTGTGCATGAGAGGTACCAGATTAGTAAATAGCAGTGAGGATAAAGATTGCTTGAAAAAAGGGATATAATTACGTACTCAAATGAAAAGATAAGATGGAGAACAGTACAACATAGTTACATGTTGTCTAATATCATCCTTGGTATTATTTGTAGCATTAGTGGAGATATACTATCATTGTGCAGAGACACGGGACTACAGGAGCTGAAATGCCACCTGTTAACTATCATCTGAACTCACACGATTCCTTATTTACACAATAGGTGTATTTACTCTAATGGAGAAGATATTGTTGCAAACAGGGAATATAATGTGCACGTATGGGAGAGGAAAGGGGTACATTTGATAGGTGGGAGCGGAGGCGATGTACTCACCAAACTGACAGGTGTTGCCTTCCCAGCCCAGGGTGCAAGTACAGGAGAAACTGTTCACCTGGTCCACACAGGTACCGCCATGCTCGCAGGGGTCAGAGCGCACTCGTCCAGGTCTGAAAGGAGGGGAGGAAAGAGAACCGGGGTCAGAAGTCATGCAGGGGGGTCACCCCATTATCTGCTCTGAGGTCATATATTGTTTGAGAATCGTGGCTACATTAGACACGGTTCTCACGGCCGGATCCTGGAGGATTATACGCGATGACTGGGTCAACTAAGGTCGAGAAATCATCTTAAAACAGATACAAGCTGTGCAGAGCGAGCTAATGTGGGCATGACTCATGCACGAGCGACCCCAAGTGTGTGGATGCTTAAACAGGGTCAGCTGAGGTCAGGTCATGAATGAAAATAGAGGTCAACTGTTGAATAGGATTCGTAACTCCCCCCAAAATGAGTTTGGTAAACGCGCGCACGAATACACTCGTTCAGACATAATTGTTTACAGATTCGAAAATCTCATACAAAATAAGAAATATAAAAATATCTAGATTAACTGAGGAAATAGAGAGATGTCTGATGATACGTAACGAATACATGTTAATGAGAGATTAAAGCTGAAACAAGCCATAAGAAGAGCATACATTGTCTTTAAATCTTGACAAAACTAGGTGGATTGTGCTGGGTTAATTATAAAACGTTACCAGAGAATCACATAAATGCAGCAGCAAACCTCGAAATAGATTTCAGATATATATAGCAATCTTTCATCTAATACTGAGAACCCAACGTCGGTTTTTAAACCTTCACGCAATCCTGCAAGTGCTACTTTAGGTCAGGTCAGCTTACGTAAATCTAAAAACAACAAAAGACGATAATAAGTCTGAAACGAGCTGGCTGAGAGTAATGTGGAAACGTTCAAATATGTACGTTTATCATTGGTGCGAGTACATAGACGGTAAAACTAAATCAAAAAGGTCATAGCAGGACAGACTAAAATTTTCTGGTACCAGCCTGGTGCAAGAAAAACGAAAATCCAAACACGAAAATCGGAAATAGTTGAGGCCGTAGACTAGGTAGATGATCTAGCATGGTTGTAACTAAGGACGTAGTAACTAAGGCAAGGGATCACAGACGAAGGCAGAACATCCAATTAAGTGAGAAATTTTATAAAGACTTTTACTGCTCTTGGGTGACAAGTATTGTAAGATACTAGAGAGGAACTCGGAGAAAACGTAAATAAATTAACAGTATCAGTACGTCAGATGTAAACAACATTAGCCAAGAGAAAGTTAAACCCAGCCAACCCCTAACTACCAGTTACTCGTCTAGAATCCTTGGCTGGAAGAGACGTAGGGGAAAGTTTCCTAACACCTATTTTTCCTGTTCACCTAGTAATAAATAGGTAAGCAGGAGTTAGTAGTCTCGTGTAGGTCGCGGTCTGGGAAGGAGGAGGAACGTCCAGTGCTTTTAATAAAGAAAGATAAAGAGACAGAGTTTAGGCTTGATTAACTTCCTTAACAACAAAGAAGTAATCAAGCATAATACTGACTATAATAATTGTGTACAGCTTTATTACAGTCTTCAAGAACGGTGCCCCCAGGTCTGAGAATACAAGTAAGTGTTACAGCCCACATTACACACCCAGATGACCATAATAAGGACCAATCAACAGGGCTATTACCCGCCCTGCCACCTGACCTAACTTGCACTGCTGCAGTGAAGTCAAACCGCACGGTATGTGTAATGTATATTGTTTTCTGAGCAGTTAGCTCAGGCGCTGCATAACCCTACTGTATGACCACACCTGTACGACCCCTACTGTATGACCACACCTGTACGACCCTACTGTATGTCCACACCTGTACGACCCCTACTGTATGACCACACCTGTACGACCCCTACTGTATGACCACACCTGTACGACCCCTACTGTATGACCACACTGTACGACCCCTACTGTATGACCACACCTGTACGACCCCTACTGTATGACCACACCTGTACGACCCCTACTGTATGATCACACCTGTACGACCCCTACTGTATGACCACACCTGTACGACCCCTACTGTGACCACACCTGTACGACCCCTACTGTATGACCACGCCTGTACGACCACATATGTACGACCCCTACTGTATGATCACACCTGTACGACCCCTACTGAATACACCTGTACGACCCCTACTGTATGACCACACCTGTACGACCCTACTGCATGACCACACCTGTACGACCCCTACTGTATGACCACACCTTACGACCCCTACTGTATGACCACACCTGTAGACCCCTACTGTATGACCACCCAGATAAGACCTACTGTATGATCACCTGTACGACCCCTACTGTATGACCACACCTGTACGACCCCTACTGTATGACCACACCTGTACGACCCTACTGTATGACCACACATGTACGACCCCTACTGTGTGACTACACCTATATGACCCCTACTCTGTGATTGTTATTATTGTAATTGTATGACCCCTATGGGTTTAGTGCTTCCCCAGAAATATAATATTTTAAACAGGTAAGAGATAATGGAGACTATTTGCTCTTAGAACCTGCCCTCCGTCCCGTGTCTGTAGTAAAGAATATTACTGTGTTAACACCCACGAGGACGCGTGAGAGTTGCACATTCTGGCACTGTATATATGGGGCATAATGAAGACGAGACGCGTTAGGTGTGCAAGTTACTGATAGTGTGTCCACCAGAGTGTACACACACAAATGGGGTCTGTTTGCCGCTATATTTATCGATTAAATAATTTTTTTTTGTTGGTAAGAGAGTTATGATAATAATCTGGACAATTTTTCTTCCCTGTATAATGTTAATAAAGATGTAAAGCCAGCAGACGCATGTACAGAAATATTTATATTTTCGTGTCTTAGTCCTGTGTGTGTGTGTGTGTGTGTGTGTGTGTGTG
Source organism: Cherax destructor (assembly GCA_009830355.1). Classification (NCBI taxonomy): domain Eukaryota; kingdom Metazoa; phylum Arthropoda; class Malacostraca; order Decapoda; family Parastacidae; genus Cherax; species Cherax destructor. The sequence continues at coordinate 236,603 of WNWK01000026.1, forward strand.
TGAGAGAGAGAAAGTGACAGAGTGAAATTCTTAACATATCTCCAATGAGTCTTTACCAAAGATGAGATCTGGTTCCGTCAGTCTTCACACTCAGGTCATTTATCTCGGGAACTAACATGATGGTAAATCTTCGGATCATTTCAAACTTCCTTACAGGTTTATGGTGATGTTAGTCCTGAAGCAGTTCCTCCTACTCGAGCGTTAGTCTCACGCATGTGCTGAATGGCATGGTGATAAATAATAAAGTGCTAAGCGTCTTAATATTAGCTGACGGAGGCTCGAGGCTCCACCGCTCCTGGCGACGAATGAAGAAACAGTTTTGTGCTTCACAAAGCACAAAAGTAAATGTTTCGTATGCCAACGTTGCGTACACCGACTACAACTTGATCTCGTCCTTGCATCTTAGAGATGAACTCGGGTAGCGTTTTGTGCGTTTACTCGACTCATTAGTTACGCATCATCCACAAACATGAACAAGTAGGTATCAATGTCTGCGGGAAGGTCGTTGACGTATATCAACAAACAGCAGGAGTCCCCACAACTGATCCTTAAAGACTCCACCTCTCGTTCTTTCCCCCAGTTTGACATCTCTCTCTCACTACAACGGCAGTGTTTGTGTATCACGAATTCTTTCATAAAATGAAGTGCCCTCTACCCCAGCATGTGTGCTGACCTGTGGCTGGAGATGGGAAGGTTGAGTCTCGGCTCCTGACCTTGTTTTTCAATTACAAACGATCGTTCAAAATTCATTACCTCCTGGGTTCCACCAGACTTAAAACTTGTTTGTTACCATTTCTTAAAGGCAATTGTCGGTAAAACACTTGACCTGTCTGTGTGTCTTGATTTTATTTATATATATATATATATATATATATATATATATATATATATATATATATATATATATATATATATATATATATATATATATATATATAGGAGGTACCACCTCTGAACAGTCCTGGGGACCCTCATCCTCAGAGAAAAGAATAAACTTGCTTCAGGGAAAACTCAAAGTTCTCCCTGAAGCTGTTTGAAACTTTTCTCCTACCACCCCCTATATTTTATATATATTTTATTTAAAGACAAAATACATTGACAAAATACATATATATTCGTGTTTCAGAACACACAAAAAGAAAAGGTCACTACTTCACGTGTCAAAGGAAAGCTCACATTAACAGTGACTGATCATTTGCTGTCATGCGACTGTTCCATGACCCGGTTTTAACTACTGGACACTTCAAGTGACACTCGCCTGTCGTTGAGGTAAGTGCACGTCAACACGTCAATTTACATTACAGGGTTGTTTGTACACACGGAGAGTAGAGTGGTGTTGGTGATGTATATGTGAGTGTCGTGTGTTGGTGATGGTAGTGTGTGGTGGTGATGGTAGTGTGTGGTGGTGATGGTAGAGTGTATTGGTGGTGGTGTTGATGATAGTAATAATCGAGGTGATATTGAGGTTGACAGTTGTATTAGTTGTGGTGAGATCGATTGTGGTGGTGGTAGTAGTAAGGATGGTGGTAATAGCCGGGATTGTGGTGGTAGTAGTAGTAAGGATTGTGGTGGTAATAACCGGGATTGTGATGATGGTAGCATTGTTGATAACGTTATAGAGGGGAAACACTAAGAGATTTCCATCCCTTCTCTACCCCCGTGCTTCCATTCTTCTTTCCTCCAATCTTCGTTCCTTCCTGTCTATTTCTACTCTCCCATCCCATGCCTTCATCCTCTCCGTCCATCTATGTATGTAAATCCCATTATTGATCCTTCCCTCCATCTATCCAGTCATCCCTCCATCTATCCAGTCATCCCTCCATCTTTCCTCTCTATATTCAATCATCGGTCCATGGCTTCCCTGAGGTACCTTCCTCTCCCTTCCCTCAAAAGTAGATGCAGTCTGTCACGCTGGCTACTTCCCCTTCCATCCCCTCCCTCTTTCTACCTCCTATCCCTCTTCTTCCCCTCTCCCCTTATCACACTGATAAACCACTGAGGAGAAATTCAATTAAACTCTCACATGACTGACGTATTTCACTGTATTTTTTATCACTGACGTATTTCACTGTATTTTTTCTCAAACAAAATACAGTATTGTAAACACATGTATTGTCATATAACCAGATATATTTTATTTCCACGAAATTTCTTAACGATTGTAAAATATGTCACCCCCTCATTTCCTCCTCTTTCATTTATAGTGACACGGAAGTCTCTAATATATATATATATATATATATATATATATATATATATATATATATATAATATATTTATAAATATAATATTATATAAACACTGATCTCTGGCACACGGAAGACTCGAACCTAACGAAACTCATGACAAGGTACGGATTGACTATTACCGACCGTACTTAACACTGGTCCAATACCTTGGCATCCAGCTTTCGCTAGACGTTATTCAAGCAGCCATTTCAGCAGGAAGGCTTACAGCTTTTCATCTCATCCTGCATGCATCGACACAACTAGAGATTTTTACAATGCTAGGAATTCACAGAGCAGGCGAAATATTCACAAACACTATCTCTGGCCGACGGAGACTCGAACCTACGAACCTCATGACAAGGTACGCAGTGCTTTACCGACCGTACCACACTGGTCCAATACCTTGGCATCCAGCTTTCGCTAGACGTTATTCCAAGGCAGCCAGCTTTCAGGCAGGAAGGCTTACAGCTTTTCATCTCATCCCCTGCATGCATCGACACAACTAGAGATTTTACAATGCTAGGAATTCGCAAGAGCAGGCGAAATATTCACAAACACTGATCTCTGGCCGACGGAGACTCGAACCTACGAACCTCATGACAAGGTACGCAGTGCTTTACCGACCGTACCACACTGGTCCAATACCTTGGCATCCAGCTTTCGCTAGACGTTATTCCAAGGCAGCCAGCTTTCAGGCAGGAAGGCTTACAGCTTTTCATCTCATCCCTGCATGCATCGACACAACTAGAGATTTTTACAATGCTAGGAATTCGCAAGAGCAGGCGAAATATTCACAAACACTGATCTCTGGCCGACGGAGACTCGAACCTACGAACCTCATGACAAAGGTACGCAGTGCTTTACCGACCGTACCACACTGGTCCAATACCTGGCATCCAGCTTTCGCAGACGTTATTCCAAGGCAGCCAGCTTTCAGGCAGGAAGGCTTACAGCTTTTCATCTCATCCCTGCATGCATCGACACAACTAGAGATTTTACAATGTTAGGGAAATTTCAAGACAGGCGAAATATCACAACACTGATCTGGCGAGACTCATGAACTTGTAATGCGCTGCTTTCCCACACTGGTCCAGCATCCAGCTTTGCAGACGTTATTCCAAGGCAGCCAGCTTTCAGGCAGGAAGGCTTACAGCTTTCACTCATCTCCTGCATGAAGGCTGTAAGCTTCCTGCCTGAAAGCTGGCTGCCTTGGAATAACGTCTACGAAAGCTGGATGCCAAGGTATTGGACCAGTGTGGTACGGTCGGTAAAGCACTGCGTACCTTGTCATGAGGTTCGTAGGTTCGAGTCTCCGGCCAGAGATCAGTGTTGTGAATATTTCGCCTGCTCTTGCGAATTCCTAGCATATATATATATATATATATATATATATATATATATATATATATATATATATATATATATATATGTCGTGCCGATTAGGTAAAACCTTCGATTTTGGCTTAAATAGCAACGCACTTCTTGCCATATAAGACAAGTGAAAATTTGCGTATGCAATAATTTCGCAAAAATCATTCTGAACCTAACGAAAAAATATATTTAATTGTGTTTGTTTATTACTAAATTATTGTAAACGTATCTAAAATATATTTAGTTGGGTTAGGCTAAATTAAATTGCGCTTGTTATAATAAGGTTAGGTAAGTTTTCTAAGTTTCTTGATACAAAATTATAAATTTTACATTAACATAAATGAAAATATATCTTTAAACGTATAGAGAAAATTTTAGAAAGGACTTAATTTTAAATGAGTTCTTGCTAATTGACCAGTTTTACCTATTAGGCACGACATATATATATATATATATATATATATATATATATATATATATATATATATATATATATATATATATATATATATATAAAAATATGTGTGTGTGTGTGTGTGTGTGTCGTGCCGAGTAGGTAAAACTTGCGATTTTGGCTTAAATAGCAACGCTCTTCTTGCCGAATAAGGCAACGAAAATTTGTGTATGCAATAATTTCGCAAAAATCATTCTGAACCTAACGAAAAAAAATATTTCGTTGTTTGTTTATTATTAAATTATTGTAAATTTATCTAAAATATATTTAGTTGGATTAGGCTAAATGTGTGTGTGTGTGTGTGTGTGTGTGTGTGAGGTTACGGATAAGTCCATGCCTCTAGCATCTCAGTCTAGTCTAAATATTAGATGAACGGTGTACTTATCTGCGGCGTCATGGGTTCCTTACCAGATGTGAATTAAAGGTTCCAACCTTCGCGTGACAGCTGCAGCTCAGTAAGTCTGGTGGTGAGTGTTCAGGTGAGAATAACTCCTCGTCATTGCTTGCTTCCTACTGTCAGCCAGCCAGCCAGTCAGGGAGACTGTTTTAACGATGTTCAAACACCACAAACGTGTGGTAGAGTAACTAATATTTTTATTTGTTGTAACTGATGTGTGACAGTAACCCATGCCGCTAACACCCCAGCTCACACACACATAAAGGATAGGAAGGAGAAAACTCCAGCAATAGGCAGGGCCAGGAGCTGAAACTTTACCCCTGCCAACTACAAATATGTTAGTATGAACTAATACGTGCCCTCCCCTACACATGGGTCCAGGAGCTGAACCTTATAACCATATATAGGAGAGTATATTCAAGTAGTATAAAAACAAGAAAATACAAAGGCTCACTCTGGACACTATATTACGAGTCAGCTGTGTATAAGGTTTCATAATTGTGTGTGATGCACTGAGTTGGTGGTCATAGTTCATAATACTACAATGGTCGGGGCAGCAAGTGTCTCCTACCATGAGACAACGACAGTGACGTGAGGTGGTAGCGATTTTCCCCTGAGATTCCCCTCACTTTTAGGGCTCTCTGGGGAAGAGAGAGAGTGAGGAGAGAGAAGGGAAAGGAAAGTGGTTGGAGTTAAGAGTTTTTGAAGGTTAGGAGACAAACAGGAAAGGATTTGAAACGAAAGAGTAGAGTTAATTAAATAGTAGGGGGGGGTGGATTGATGGGAAGAGTAGGATGTGTAGTGGATGGATGGGAGGTGGCTTTGCGCTCCTTGTGATCGTATGGAACATAATCATATCTCTTTAATGCAAATATGTTTATGTTCCATGTTCTTCCAGGTCGAGTGCGTTGTGCGTGTGGCTACAGCGACGTTCACTCGCTACGTCATCAACCACTGCGTCACAACGTTCTTCCCAACACTTACACACTTAACCAAAGATTAGGCATCTTTAGCCATTAGCAAATGATCAGTAATCACCAAGTGTCTCACATTAAACACCAAGTACTTCACCTACTCAAGTTCACATCCCTTTAAACGTATATTCTCGCCTCATTCCTGAAGAGGATCTCAGGTAGAATCGAAATATATATCATTGCAGCGAGCCTGTTAGCACCCCGCCTCACACCTTCGCCCAGCTCCGCCACAACGCGACAACGGAATGAAAATCTCATTTATACTCGAGTACGTAATCCGGATAATCGGAGTGAATGGATTGCGTTATTCATCGTGTTGACATGAATAACAGGAGGGGTGGCCCGCGGCCACATGCTCAGGGCCACCCAGGGGGTTCCAAATCCTCCCCAGGGCCACAGAGGATCAGAGATGTGTCCCCAGGGCTTGAGGGCCACCCAAGAGGGGCTTGGTGCTCTCTCTTAGGTCCACTTATTAGGGAGCTTGGTGTCCTCTTTTAATTCCACTAAGGTGCCCAGTGTTCGCAAGTTTAAAGAAATATCCTAAGGCCGTTTAAGGCCAACAGCGACTAGCAATATGCTCTCAAGGCCTGTGACACCTACTTCCTCGTCCACGGTTCATCAGGCAAACCCTACGGCTTACCCAAGCTTACTAAGGGTCAGACTAGTTTCCAAGAACAATATGAGTTAATAGCTTCTGCAAGGGCCAGTAAGGTTCAACACTTGTCCGCGACCAACTCATCAGGAAATCAACAACTAATCTAAGAGATAGGGAGGCGCTGAGAAGGTCCTTAAGGGCCAAAAGTGCCGCCAGGCCACTAAGGGTTACAAGTTCCTCCGCTGGTTACTTGAACGTGCTCAGGCCCAAATAAATGCTCCGCAAGTAGCAGATTAGATCAGCAAGGACCGCATTGTCTTCCACAAGACCACTAAATCGGAATCACTGAATTCCTCAAAGGCATTAAGGACGAGAGAAAAGTCCTTTAAAGGGCGTGCGGCCCATCGTTTACCCCACTGAAGGGCAGGAGGAGTCTTACGTATGTCGGAAAATGAGCTTTAGATAAACGTGGAGTTTTAAAGAACATATTCACCGGGCGACAAGAAGATGAAAGCTGAATATTCCGAGAGGTCGAGTGAGGCCACGGAGGTACGGTAATGTAACCGTTATATTCTTGATGTTATTACTTTTTGTTTTCTCTCTAAATCCCCTCCGCCTTCTGCTGCCTCTGCTCTCCCGTCACAGGTACGGAGTGGCAGCCCCTACACTCTCCTCCGCCCCAAGTGATCACTGTGTAGACTCGCAGCAATTCTGTTGTTTCCGTTTTCAAGACACTGATGGTCAGCGCCTCGTTGTGCTATCGAGTGTTTCTGTCCTCAGTACACTAATGGTCAGCACTTGATTGTGTTACATGTGTGCCAATCTTCAAAACTTAGCAGTGGTCAGTGTTTCATTTAGTTGCTGATGCATGCTTGAGTTGGTGCGTGTACCGTTGTGTGTCTGTGCGTGCATATGCTGGTGCTGTTATGCGTGTGCATTTTTGCATGCGTGTGCCTCTTGCGTTTGTAAGTGTGCATATACTGTTGTGTTGTGTTGTATATGCGTGTGTGTGTGTGGTAAGTTGATGAGCTTGACGGGGGCAGACTGTTGACAGAGTTAAGTGGTTGTGTTTGCGTGTTGCAGCGGTCAATACTGCCCCATCACCGCCCTCCACTCACCCGTCCTCACTCATACACTATTACTTAATGAATACTTAATAGTTTTGAATGCATATTGCACGAGAATTGCTGTTGTGTGGTGCTTAAAATTGGTGTTTGTGGAGAACCAGCCGAGGTGATGCCTGTGTATTACCTATGCCTGGTATCTAGAGGTTTTTTCCTCCTCGCGGCCAGACCTGAAACTAGCATTCTCTGTCGATTACTTTTTTTGGGCAGCCCGCTATCCCACGTAGCCATCACAGCCTGGTTAATTTGGCGCTTTGTTAATGGTCAAGTTTCCTCTTCAAGGCTTCTGCAGGTAGTGTTGTAGCTGCTACCAGCAGGTTGACAAGTCTTGAGACACGGATGTTGATAGTCTTCTCGTATTGTGATGATGTTTGTGAACAGCAGTGATATACTAGTCTAGTTGTCTTTCTTAGGGATTATTATTATTAGTAGTAGTAGTAGTAATAGTTGTAGTAGTAGTATTTTTTAGGAAAACGCTAAACCCGTAGGGGTCATACAGCGCCTGGGGGAGGGGTAGTGAAAGGGCATTCATATTTGATTCGAGAGAACTGTAGCGTAGGTCTAGTTGCTCAGTTGCTCAGGGTTGACCCCTTCCTCTCCGGGACTGTGTCCACAAGTCGGCTGTTGTCTGATTTCAAACATCTTGGACTGTACACATCCACCCTTGATTCTAGGTGCGTGGTCTACCTCAGGGTGCGTGAGTCTATAATGGAAGATGTTTACGCTGGTCTGTAAGGCTGGTAATCATAGCGCTAGTGGTTAAAGAAGTCTTAAGTAGTATTAGTAGTAGTAGCTGTAGTAGTAGTAGTAGTAGTAGTAGTAGTAGCTGTAGTAGTAGTAGTAGTAGTAGTAGCATTAGTGTGGAATCTTTCTGGTGAGCGTGGTGGTAGCCGTGATCAGTAAAGGGGGGGAGGGTGAGCGTCGGTGGGGGTCCTAGTTGGTGGGGAATTACCCTGGGCAGTCTGAAGGTCACAACGAACACGATGATGGAGGCACCATGCTTACTACCCTCCACCCTCACACAGTCCATCCTCGTCACCATGCTTACTACCTTCCACCCTCCCACAGTCCTGCCTCGTCTCTGCCAACCTCACTAGGTGAGGCAGGAGCTGTGACTCGACCCCTGCAACCACAACTAGGTGAGCACACACACCCGCCACTACTGCAGTTTTCTTACGATAGTAAGTATCGTCGTTACAGTAGGCTCTCCGGTGGGACAGGTGACGTCATTACAGATCACGGGAAATGAACCGAAGAACATAAAATAAAAAGTTTATCTGGAGGGTCTACGTCGGGAGCAGTTCTATTTTCGGTCGTCATTCCACCAGGAAGTTCTCTTTAGTCTGCCGTCACAACACCACCTTCAGGAAGGTGTCTATAGTCGGCAGTCACTCACAACAACACCGTCAGGAAGGTTTATTTAGTTGACAGTCACTTCTAACACACCTCCTTCAACAAGGTCTACATCTTTGTACTGGTCTCCCTTACATTACTCCAACCATCACCATTCCCTGGACAACAGACCATCACAGTGGCTTCTCTGGCCCCTCCTCCAGTTGCCCTCCCTGCAACACGCATCCCTCACTAACAAACACTCACTATATTTGCCTTGACGTCAGCCACCCTGCTATAGGCAAACACGCATCAATGTGTGCTTAAAACTGCCTCGTGGTGAGTGCCCATAAGCAATGACCAATGTTTGCCGAATACCAGGAAAATACAGCGCGCTAGCAAAAAAAGATTACGGGTTTGCATATTATTCTTTGATGAATAATGAAAGATTTTTATTACTTTCTCGCTAGTGTAGGTGTGTGTCTGTCCATGTTACTTAAACATTGTTAAGTGGTTGAGGCGTTATTTCCCCCCTCTTTGTTTCTTCCCTTTTATTAGCCACTTCCCCCTTTATGGAAATCACCCAACCACAACCCCCTTCCCTCAATCTTCCTTCCCTTTCGCTTGTTTTACCCTTTCTTCCCTGCCTCCCTAAGTCCTTATAAGTAAGTTTATTTAAGTACAGGTACACATAAATACACAATGCTGTTGTGCAGCCACATTACGAGGAAAACAACAGTCAAGGACCAATCAATCAGACTGAGGAAGGAAGAAGGGAGATCACAATAAACGACAAAGTATGTGGAGAGCTCAACACGAGATTCAAGGAAGTGTTTTCAGTGGAGACAGAAAGACTCCAGCAAACCGGGATGGAAGGGTACACCAACAAGTGGTGGATACACTGCTTACAACAGAGAAGGTGAAGAGGCTGGTAACTGAACTAGATACCGCAAAGGCAGTGGGACCGGACATCTCTCCGTGGGTCCTGAGGGAGCAGAGGCTGTGCCACTAGTAACAGTCTTCAACACATCTATCGAAACAGGGCAACTACCTGACGTGTGGAAGACGGTAAATGTAGTCCTAATCTTTAAGAAAAGAGACAGGCAGGTGGCATTAAACCACAAGGAGAGAGTGGACCTAGTAGCGACCAGAGGCGGGGCGGCTAGGAGCTATGAATCGACCCTTGCAACCACAAATAGGTGAGTACATACACAATAAGATACGAAGGCTGGAAGAATGCTTTCTGTGGCTGATAGGAAATGATGTTCTAATATATATATATATATATATATATATATATATATATATATATATATATATATATATATATATATATATATGTCGTGCCGATTAGGTAAAACTGGTCAATTAGCAAGAACTCATCTAAAATTAAGTCCTTTCTAATATTTTCTCTTATACGTTTAAAGATATATTTTTTCATTTATGTTAATGTAAGAATTTATAATTTTGTACCAAGAGAAACTTTGAAAACCTACCTAACCTTATTACAACAAGCGCAATTTAATTTAGCCTAACCCAACAAAATATACTTTAGATACGTTAACATTAATTTAATAATAAACAAACACAATGAAATATATTTTTTCGTTAGGTTCAGAATGATTTTGGCGAAATTATTTCATACACAAATTTTCACTTGTCTTATATGGCAAGATGAGCGTTGCTATTTAAGCCAAAATCGCAAGTTTTACCTAATCGGCACGACATATATATATATATATATATATATATATATATATATATATATATATATATATATATATATATATATATATATATATTAGAGCATCATTATCCCTATATAGCTACTTAAAATTGTCGAGGGGACAATAGGTGGAGTTTCCAATAGGTCATTAAATTCTGCTTACCTTCTTGACAGGTGTGACCAGACCAGCCTGGTGAACACGTACACTGGAACCCTCCGTTGACCTCCATGCACGTCCCTCCATGATGACACGGCCCAGGCGCACACGGGTCCTCCACCACCTGTACACGGCAGGAAGAGTTTGTGACACCATGACACCGATATTAATATTATTTTTAATATTTTAACATCATTATCACTACAACCACTATCATCACCATCGCTACCATCATCACAAACAATCACCACCATCATTGCCTCTTTCAACACCAACCACCATCACCATCCCCATCATTTTAACCACCATTATCATAACCACCATCACTTCAACCAGAAAATACAGGAAATTTCTACCAAGACAGTTGTACCTAAAGAGACTTAGAATATAAAGTGTACCACAATAACCCATCAAGGACGGTACGTACCTCGCAGTTCTCCCCTGAGAACCCCTCAGGGCAGGTACACCGGTACTCGTCTGGTGCAGTATTCTCACAGGTACCGCCGTTGGCGCAAGGGTACTTGCCGCAGTAGTTGAGATCTGTCGGGGTACACCAAACAACAATATTAGTCTTGCATAGCTGGGATGCCCCGCTATAAGAATACTAACCACGGAACGGATGGGATTCAAACCCATGACGAGTGAGTCGTAAAACTCACTCACTATGGTTAATTGAACTCATTTAAAATTAAGTCCTTTCTAAAAAAATTCTCTTATACGTTTAAAGATAGATTTTTTCCATTTATGTTAATGTAAAAAATAATAATTTTGTACCAAAAGAACCTTAGAAAACTTGCCTAACCTTATTAAAACAAGCGTAATTTAATTTAGCCTAATCCAACTAAATATATTTTAGATAAGTTTACAATAATTTAATAATAAACAAACAATAAAAAAAATTTTTCGTTAGGTTCAGAATGAGTTTTGTGAAATTATTGCATACACAAATTTTCGCTTGCCTTATTCGGCAAGAAGAGCGTTGCTATTTAAGCCAAAATCGTAAGTTTTACCTATTCGGCACGACATATATATATATTCTGTCCCCGTCATATATTGCTTTCCTTATTCTAACTTCCCCCTCTCCATGCTACACTATCTACTCACCCCTCCTCTCCACTCCTGCCCCTCTAACTCTCTAGACCCCCTCCCCTCACGTCCCTTCGGCTAAATCATTTCATTATCCGGCCTGGCACACACTTTTCAGTCTATCTGACCATCTCTCGTGTTATCGGAACAGAGCGATTAATTTAACTTTCATGAGCTTGTTTTGGGCGAGCGCAGTTACTGTGGTGAAGAATTTATGAAGTACAGCTCTCTCTCTCTTCCTCCTCACGCACACACATAATCCTTACTTGTCTTAAACTCTTATACGGATGGTGTTTATCCTTCCAGACACACATTCTTGCCGTGTCTATTCTTCCAGACACATACACACTAGCTACTTCTATCCTTCCAGACACAATCTAGCTGCTTCTATCTTTCCTAAAATGCACTCTGGAGGCGTCAATCATTCTAGACACGCTCTAGCGAAGGCTATACTCCCAGACACACAACTCACAAACTAGTGGGGTTCCGCAAGGATTAGTACTAACCCCACTGCTATTCCTAATTCACATAAAGGCTTAGCCATAAAACACTAAATTCAATGCTGATTTTATTTGTCGATGATAAGCTAATGTGTGAAGACAAACAGGGTACGGAAAGACCTGTCCAGGACGTAAAAGTGATAAAAGAAAGTGGCTGCTGGAGTTCGTCCCAAACTGGGGCAAGTTTATCCAAATTAAAAAAAAAAATACAGCATGAGAGGTGGTAGTAGTAGTAGTAATATAACTACCTCTCGGTAATAGTAGTTGTGGCATTTATGGAACACCTTGACAGCGTAGGTCACTCAGCGTTCACAGCCATAAAAAAAAAATATATACACAATACAGCCTGGGAGGTGAAAGCCTGTAAATAGAAAGAGAAGAATCTGGGAATGCAGAATACACCCGCCATGTTCTAGAGATTCACATAAAATTCATAATATCGGCATTATTCGCAAGATTAGCGGATCATATACGAGTAACTACCCTCGGGGATGTAGCCCCTGTAGACGACATATGTCAGACCTATGACAATGTAGACGACATGTGTCAGACCTATGACAATGTAGACGACATGTGTCAGACCTATGACAATGTAGACGACATGTGTCAGACCTATGACAATGTAGACGACATGTGTCAGACCTATGACAATGTAGACGACATGTGTCAGACCTACGACAATGTAGACATGTGTCAGACCTACAACAATATAGACAACATATGTCAGACCTTTGACAATGTAGACGACATGTGTCAGACCTATAACAATGTAGACGACATGTGTCAGACCTATGACAATGTAGACGACATGTGTCAGACCTACGACAATGTAGACATGTGTCAGACCTACAACAATGTAGACATGTGTCAGACCTACGACAATGTAGACATGTGTCAGACCTACGACAATGTAGACATGTGTCAGACCTACGACAGTGTAGACATGTGTCAGACCTACAACAATATAGACGACATATGTCAGACCTTTGACAATGTAAATGATATATACGTCAGACCTATGACAATGTGTGAAGCTCCAACCAGAATCCACACATGGTCAAACATACTGATAAATGATACACTTATGCAACATTTGGCTATCTTTATTTTGGAATCGTTTCGTCAGCCAGTGGCTTCAGCAGTCCGGTACAGAGAAAGGGAAAAGATGAGGAGGAGTTTGAGATAATCAGTCCCTTAGCCTGGTGTCAATGTTTTCAGTCCATCAATCTCGACATATGTCAGTGTGTCCAGCATCACCCACACACTGTCAAACATGTTCAGAAATTGGAGGAGGTCCAGAGATTGGCAGTGAGACTAGTGATTAGGAGACTGTGCAAAAGAGAATAAAGGAACAGGATCCCTATGATTTTAGAGAAGAAATAACACAGACGTTACTGCGACGATCAAGATGGAGTATTTGAGAGGGCAACACAGATAAAGTGAAGTGCGAGATATAGACGGAAGATTGAAATATAGAAGCGCCCGAAGGACACTAAGAAATACTTCAGTCTCAGGGTGACAACTAAGTGGAATGAGGTGGATAAGAAAGTGGTGCAGGTTAAGAGGTGGGGCCAAGATCATACACTCCACATCCTGGAAACACAATTCGGCGAGCACAAAGGATGATGTCTTTTGTTCTAGACTAGCTATCACCTCACAACACTACCAGTACAACTATGCTGTTGATTCTGCTGCTGCTGCTATTGTTGTTGTTGCTGCTGCTGCTATTGTTGCTGTTGCTGCTATTGTTGTTGTTGCTGCTATTGTTGCTGCTACTGCTATTGTTGCTGCTGCTGTTATTGTTGCTGCTCCTACTACTGTTGTTGCTGATGCTGCCTCCATCACCACCACCACCCTCACAACTTACTCTCCGCCACTCCCTCCAACATTTCACCAGTATTAAATATTGAATTGCTGAGGCATCGATTACGCGAACTCCTGAACCTCAACACGTCTCTTTAAATCCCTCAGCTGTTGGTAATCTGCCCAATGTCGGCCTCTAAATCCTACATGAAAGACGGTTGTCATTCACCCACGAGCCTCGAGTTGATGGCGAGGCGGCCGCTCCCTCCGTCCCTAGCTCCTATCTCCCTCGCTCCCTCCTAGATCCTCTCTCCCTCCCTAGCTCCTATCTCCCTCGCTCGCTGGGTGGGACAAATTGGCTGCCATATGCAACGTCTCTGCCAACGTTCGTAATGCCGCCGCTAACTTTCGTGATGCCGCTGCTAACGTTCGTGATGCCGTCGCTAACTTTCGTGATGCTGCCACCAAGGTTCGTGATGTCGCAGCTGCTAACATTCGCGATGCTGTCACGAACATTTATAATGCCGCCATCAACGTTCGCGACGGCGAGGTCTTCAGTGAAGTTTGCGGCGCTGCGCGCTACTCCCGGAAGTAATCCCATTAATTTGTAGAGGGTTGAGGTGGCTTGACGCGGCGGGGGGTGAATGTAACTAGGTCTGTGTGTTACCCTCGTGAGGGAGGGAGAGAACAGGTGTTACGTGGCCCAGGAGACTTCCTGCATGGTTGGCTGCTCGCTTGCTTGGCTGTTTGGTTGGTGGATTGGCTGGGTGGATTGGCTGGGTGGATTGCTGGATGGCAGATTGGTTGGTTGGTTGTATACCTGGAGGGTATTCAGGAAATCAACGCCCCCGCGGCCAGGTCCCAGAGAGTACAAGAACTCTGAGGTGTTGTCAGTAGCTGTAATGTTTAACGGACTCTATGCAGACACTCAACAGTCTGATGTAAATAATTTAGAAAACTGACACTTGTGCAACATTTGGGAATCTTTGTGGAAACGTTTGGCCAGCCAGCTGCTTCTTCAGTCCAATACAGAGAAGAACAGTGGAAGATGATGAGGAGTTTGAGGTGATCAGTCCCTCAGCCTGGAGTAGACGTGTTCAGTCCATCGTGTGGGGGAATGTTTTGAATTTCCTCTTCGAATTCTAGGCGATTTGTGCTTATGTCTGATACCTGATTTGTAGGGTGGGAAGAGGTAATGAAAGGAAGTATTGGGTGGATAGGAGAGAAGGAAGAAGGTATGGATAGAAGGTAGGGAAAGAAGTGGAAGAAACGATGAACAGAAGAAAGAAGATACGAAAAAAAGGCAGAGGCACGTAAAAAATAAGAAAGGGACCAAAGGAAGCGAATGAAAGAGATGAAGTAGGGGGAGTAGATTAATAAAAAAAGTGTAGAGACAGACAAAAGGGAGAGCAGATAATGAAGGGGGCGAGATAATGGGTAATGAAGTGGTGATATAATGCGTAATGAAGCGAAGGTAAGTGGGGAGAAGATGGAATATGAGAGGGGGGGAGGTTGAGGGGAGTTGAAGGGGAAATGTAAAGGGTTATGCTCTAATAAAGGGGCGGATGTAATGGAGGCTTGGAGACCCCCCTTCTGTTCTTGATAGGGGGTGGACGAGAGGAACAGGGGTGCCGTTACCCTCCACGGCGTGGAAGTACGGGATAGGGGATAGTGTAGGTAAGGGATAGATGAACTCCTACTAACCCTCTTCCCCATGATGGGAGTGGAGTTAAGGGATACCGTATTTTCCTGCATATAAGACGCACGACAACAGTATCATAACGGTAAATCAGTAATTATATTCAAGGGCTAATTGCCCTCTTACTTTACGCTAAAGCGTAACCCAAAGCCTACGCTTGACCCTGACCTTGAGCATATAAGGCGCAGGCTGATTTTTTATGAATTTTTGTGGAAAAAATGTGCGCCTTATATGTCGGAAAATAGTCAGTCTCCACTAACCTTAAGAGAGGTGAATGCAAGTGACGAGGACTTACCTCCCTCAAACTCTCACTAACTTTCCCGATGGAAGTAGCGGCAGAAGACTCGCACTAACTTCCTTGCTCTAAATCATCATTATTTTCACCATCACAATCATCAGTATTACTATTTTCACCATCAGACACACCACTAACATCTGTCATCACCATCAGAGTCACCACTAGCATCTGTTATCACCATCAGTCACCACTAGCATCTGTTATCACCATCAGTCACCACTAGCATCTTTCATCACCATCCCTCACTATTACTACAAATAACACCATACAAACTATCACCATCACTATCGTTATTATAATTATCAGACTCTTGTCGGTTTTATAATATTAATAGTACATTGACTACTATGGTCTCCTCGGATCTGTGCAATGTACTATTCTGTGTCTTCTATTTGTCTGAAGGTAATATCACTAAGACGACTTTCTTAAGATGACTTCAATCACTTTTTAGAGAATATTACAGCACTCTTAAGAACATTTACATGTATGTTATAGAATTACGAGAGAGAGAGAGAGAGAGAGAGAGAGAGAGAGAGAGAGAGAGAGAGAGAGAGATATATAGAGAGAGACAGACAGACAGAGAGGAGGGGGATAGATGAATTTTAAGTGTTAAAACTGCCTTAATGAAGCTAGTACCATAATGAGTGCCAGGGGAAGGAAGGAGGTAGGGTGAGTTAACAATAAGTGTGGCCTGGTATCACCCGAGCAGGCATTAAGCCTCGCTACAGAATAACGTAAGTCATACTAAGAGCCAGGCGGCGTCCCCAGCCCGGCTGTCATATCCCAGGGGGCTCAGAATCCCCCTGACCCAGTCTGGCCCGGCCTGGTCCAACCCCTCCCTCTCTCTCCCCCACCATGGACTCGAACAGGTGTTACTCCAGGGGGGAGTCTCCATCAGGGAAGGGTGAGGACGAGGGGAGTAAAGTAGCATTTTGTTTACTGGAGAAATGGCCAGCATAGCCGCAAGGGCAAGTGGTTGTTCCCCTCTAGGGACATACAAGTGTTTAATGCGATTATTAAGGTTGATGTCGTAAATGGGGAGGAACTGGACGAATATGATCACAAGGAGATTATAAACAAAGAGAGGACTGTGTTTGTGAGGGAATAGACAAAACGATAGGAAAGAATAGAAATGAGAGGAAAAGAGAAGGGAAATAAGAGGAAAGGGGATGAGAGGAAAAATAAGAGGAAAGATGAAAGGAAAGGGGGCGAGAGGAAAAGGGACAGAGCAACGAGAGGAAAGAGGACAAAGGGCGGAGTGGTTATTTATCTTTTTTTCCCAGTTATTTTTTTTTACATAAAAAAAAAACTGACTCAAAAAGCCATCTCAATGAGCGAGACACACACACACCTTTCCCCAGCTCACCCCTGTGATAGTGACTCCAGAGCTGGTGAATGAACTAATACAGTGTATCACCTACACTACATGTTGACCTGACACGGGCCACTAGAGAATAGTGTACATGTTATACTGCATCCCACCTTCTACTGTTCTGACCTTCATGTTATACTGCACCTCTCCCTCCCACTGTTCTGACCTTACTTCATGTTATACTGCACCTCCCTCTCTCACTGTTCTGACCTTACTTCATGTTATACTGCACCTCCCTATCCCACTGTTCTGACCTTACTTCATGTTATACTGCACCTCACTCTCTCACTGTTCTGACCTTACTTCATGTTATACTGCACCTCCCTCTCTCACTGTTCTGACCTTACTTCATGTTATACTGCACCTCCCTCTCCCACTGTTCTGACCTTACTTCATGTTATACTGCACCTCCCTCTCTCACTGTTCTGACCTTCATGTTATACTGCACCTCCCTATCCCACTGTTCTGACCTTACTTCATGTTATACTGCACCTCCCTCTCCCACTGTTCTGACCTTACTTCATGTTATACTGCACCTCCCTCTCTCACTGTTCTGACCTTCATGTTATACTGCACCTCCCTATCCCACTGTTCTGACCTTACTTCATGTTATACTGCACCTCCCTCTCTCACTGTTCTGACCTTCATGTTATACTGCACCTCCCTCTCCCACTGTTCTGACCTTACTTCATGTTATACTGCACCTCCCTATCCCACTGTTCTGACCTTCATGTTATACTGCACCTCCCTCTCTCACTGTTCTGACCTTCATGTTATACTGCACCTCCCTATCTCACTGTTCTGACCTTACTTCATGTTATACTGCACCTCCCTATCCCACTGTTCTGACCTTACTTCATGTTATACTGCACCTCCCTCTCCCACTGTTCTGACCTTACTTCATGTTATACTGCACCTCCCTCTCCCACTGTTCTGACCTTACTTCATGTTATACTGCACCTCCCTCTCCCACTGTTCTGACCTTACTTCATGTTATACTGCACCTCCCTCTCCCACTGTTCTGACCTTACTTCATGTTATACTGCACCTCCCTCCCCACTGTTCTGACCTTACTTCATGTTATACTGCACCTCCCTATCCCACTGTTCTGACCTTACTTCATGTTATACTGCACCTCCCTCTCTCACTGTTCTGACCTTACTTCATGTTATACTGCACCTCCCTCTCCCACTGTTCTGACCTTACTTCATGTTATACTGCACCTCCCTCTCCCACTGTTCTGACCTTACTTCATGTTATACTGCACCTCCCTCTCCCACTGTTCTGACCTTACTTCATGTTATACTGCACCTCCCCCTCCCACTGTTCATTCGTGACTTGATAATAATCCAGGACGCACCAAAACTGAGCCAACATCTCATTTAATTTACAATTTTGTGGATAAATTATGATTTGGTGATTTCTGTCTAATATGCTTTAATTCAATGCCTTTTATTACGTACATAAAATGTGTATATAAATTGATCTGTATATATAAATTAATTGTGTATATACATGAATATCCTGGTCTACAGAGCAGTGTTGTTCATTATAAAAAAAAGGACCTTGGTTGAGTTTGTGTCCTTGTGCGTTTAGTGCTTAGTTATGATAATAATAATAATAACAATAATAATAAAAATAATTTTGAGTCTGTGAATAAGTTATGTGGTTTGATTGGTCATGTTCTGATCGCTAACCCACAACATCTGTGAGAGCTGTCTGTTTACCCCCTCCCCTCTCACCACCACCACCCTTCATATTGTCTAACACTGTCGCCTCCCTTCCCTTCCTCATATATATATATACACGAAAATAAAAACTTACGTTCATATGTACACGATATTCACATATTATTCATAGTATGTACATATTCTCGTATATACTACGCACGTATAATACGTAAATTTCATTAATAATAATAATAAGCTAGAAGCGCATCGCGTCATTTCGTAGAGAAACAATTCACTTAATGTTGTGCAGGATGCCTGCGCTCCTGCTGCCTCTCACACTGCCACACAATGTTCATATCACAACTAAAATCTGTTTTATACCCAGCTCACCGTGCGACGAGGCACAAGCCTCTTCTAAGCCTTCACCCTTTCAAACAAGGCATTTTGCTTGTTGTTGTCATTAGGAAAACAATGGAAGCCGGGGCGTTTGAGTGGCCGTCGACGATTGCGATCTTGCATATTTATTCCTGCTTTCATGCGGCAGCAGCGATAACATTGTTCTCGGTAATTGTCGATAAAATTCATTTCCCTGCCGCTCCCACGTCTATTTCTGCATTCACTGCTCGGCCTATCTGTAATAATGCACATCTATCAACCCCTAAAACAATATCGCATCGGATCAGACAGTACAACACCTTACGGGCGAGCAACAGTGAAGTCCGACACCCGGGCAACACAGGCAGCCCCACCACTCAACCCCACGGGGGTAATATCCTTCCCTGGGCACTCGCGACGCGAGGCTGAAAACCATGTACTCCGAGAAGCGCGGGGTTACGCCCTGGTTTTTCCCCGCGCGGTTACGATCGGCGATAAAAAGATGGCAGCACAAGTCTTCATCAGAATACAATGGAAGGCAGTCTTGGCGGGGAAATAAATGGCGGGTATGGGTGTATTCTAATTTCGCGAGGGGCCCAACGCAGCAGTCAATGCCGACGCAGAATGAAATATCTCTGGCGGTATCTCTTGAAATAAAAAGTGGTGAGTTAGCATGGAGGTTGGTTACTACAACTCCTCCAGTGGTGGTCTAGCGGACCAGGTCTTGTTATACAAAATACATTTTCTCTCATTTATTCTAAGTTTCTTGCCAGAACTTTAGTTATTAACTTGTAGCTCATGTATTTGCCTATTCTCTAACTGCATTAGCGATAACATCAATAACATAATTAGGTGCAATAGCAGTAATAAAATCAACAGCAGTAGTAACAGCAGCAGTACTCTCGTATCAGTTAGGTTGTACGAGAATATTCGTCATACGGTGTGTGAAGTGTGTAAACACTGACAGACTCGCACACTAGACCACCAGAGTATGTTGTTAGACTCGCATAACAGCACTATAGCGTGTGGTCAGTATGTCACTGTAAGCTCTTCAAGCTTACCAAGTACTACGTCAAGATCTTTCCGTGGTCGTTCCTACCGCAGAACCAGGAGGAAATAGAGGTCGTTGTTCCACAGCTAATAACCAGACCCAAGCTCCTTTTCCCAATTCGGGGGAATTCGAGCGCACCAGTCAACCCGACCAGTGGGGACAGTAGGTGATAATGAGTACTCGTACTGGAACACTATCTTACTGTCCCTTCCCCCCAAAAAACAGTGACTATTAAGAAACTGGTTTCAGCAAATCCTGCGCAAGACGAGTAATCACTATATTACTAATAGTTAGATATCTGAAATATTAAAGATTCTATGCATACTTAGCTTCAACGTAATATATATATATATATATATATATATATATATATATATATATATATATATATATATATATATATATATATATATATATATATATATATAATCACAAAACAACTACAGAGGGAGTTGAATGGTAACTCTAGGCCTTTCGTGATGCAATCAACACATCAGGAGCTTGCAATGTTGCAGTAATGAATAGGAAGTCCAAGCAGACTTGTTCAGGGTAACGATTTTGGAACATGAAAGGCCTAGATCTATCATTCAACTCCCCCTTGTAGTTGTTTTGTATCTTATATCTCTTGTTCGTGATTATTGTTGAGGTCTGATAAAAAGCCTTTGTGACCTGTGTAATTCTTCCTGGGGCTGCCGTTCACAGGAGGAACTACACAGGTGCACAACAAACGACCCACTTTGGCTGCTTTAATTAAATAATTAATTTCCTGTGGTACGCTGACACCGATTAAGTGGCTTTCAGCCTCTCCTTCCATTAAAAAAATACCCTGAGTATCTCTCACTTGATCTCACTCGCTGCTTTGTACATTAAGTAATTCTTCACAATTTAATGGAACATTTGTGATCAATTTTTATGTACTGGGTTGACCGGGAAGAGAGCACGACTTAGTCGAGTGAACAATAACTTTCACAGAGGGATGGTCATGTGAAAAAGATCAGCGTTAGGACGACTTTTCCAATTTCTCCTGACGGACGAAATACCTCCAGTCCCTACAAGCTTACGGATGGCAGTTCCAACTGAGTTTCATAATCATCTATGTCTGTTTCTGTCTCTGTCTCTGTCTCTCTGTCTGTCTGTCTGTCTGTCTCTCTCTCTCTCTCTCCTGTAGAGGCCAGCAGCAAGACTTACCTTGGTCACAGAGGATGCCTCCCCAGTTGAGCTCGCACACACACGACCAGGGCAAGCCGTCACAGTAGCCGTGTTTACACCCCGGATATGGTCTACACTCGTCACACTGCTCCCCCGTCCAGCCCAGACGACACCTGTGGTAACAAAAACGACAGCGGTGAGTTTGTGCATGAACTGTGCTGTACACTGTGCGGGTATTGTACACTGCAAGAGTACTATTGGTTGATGTTGTAGTTGGTGTTGAGACATTATGAACGGTAGTACATTGGAAGGAGATTTAAAGGCTAGAATAATACTAATCCCTGTTATACAGATTAATTATGAGGGTTTCAAGGAAGACGAGAAGAATCCAGGCTGACGCTTGAACGTCAAGAGTCTATATGACCCAGGATGACACACTTTTAATACCAGAAGCCGTCTATCACCACCCAACTACACGAAGCATTATTATTATTATTATTATTATTATTAGCAAATGCGCTTTCAGGATTAATGTAAGAAGCACTGCATATATGTTTCGACTACCACTTCTGCAGAATAAATCTGAAAAAATACTTATGCACCTCAACGTCGTTAAAAAAATCATATTAATATTAAAAGGGATGTGCATACGTCGAAATATATATATATATATATATATATATATATATATATATATATATATATATAGGATGGGGTCCACCTCTGGTGCAAATTGTGGGACCCATAGCCTCGGAGAAGTGGATAAAAGGCTTCAAGGAAGAATATTTGGATTTCTTCCTGAAGCCATTTGAATATATATATATATATATATATATATATATATATATATATATATATATATATATATATATATATATATATATATATATATATACATATATATATTTTTTTCAACAAGTCGGCCGTCTCCCACCGAGGCAGGGTGATCCAAAAAGAAAGTAAATCCCCAAAAAGAAAATACTTTCATCATCATTCAACAGTTTCACCACACTCATACATAATCACTGTCTTTGCAGAGGCGCTCAGATACGACAGCTGAGAATTGTCCCTCCCAGCTGTCACTATCCCAGACCCCTCCTTTAAAGTGCAGGCATTGTACTTCCCATTTCCAGGACTCAAGTCCAACTAAATCAATTAACTGGTTTCCTGAATCCCTTCACAAAATGTTACCCTGCTCACACTCCAACAGATCGTCATGTCCCAAAAACCATTCGTCTCCATTCACTCCTATCTAACACGCTCACACATGCTTGCTGGAAGTCCAAGCCCCTCGCCCACAATACCTCCTTTACCCCTTCCCTCCAACCTTTTCTAGGACGACCCCTACCCCGCCTTCCTTCCCCTACAGATTTATACGCTCTCCAAGTCATTCTACTTTGATCCTTTCTCTCTAAATGACCAAACCACCTCAATAACCCCTCTTCAGCCCTCTGACAAATACTTTTAGTAACTCCACCATTTCTCCTAATTTCCACATTCCGAATTTTCTGCATAATATTTACACCACACATTGCCCTTAGACAGGACATCTCCACTGCCTCCAGCCTCCTCCTCGCTGCAGCATTTGCAACCCATGCTTCACACCCATATAAGAGTGTTGGTACCACTATACTTTCGTACATTTCCTTCTTTGCTTCCATGGATAACGTTTTTTGTCTCCACAGATACCTCAATGCACCACTCTCCTTTTTTCCTTCATCAATTCTATGGTTAACCTCATCCTTCATAAACCCATCCGCTGACACGTCAACTCCCAAATATCTGAAAACATTTACTTCTTCCATAATCCCTCTCTCCAATGTGATATCCAATTTTTCTTTATTTAAATCGTTTGATACCCTCATCACCTTACTCTTATCTATGTTCACTTTTAACTTTCTACCTTTACACACTCTCCCAAACTCGTCCACTAACCTTTGCAACTTTTCTTTAGAATCTCCCATAAGCACAGTATCATCAGCAAAAAGTAACTGTGTCAACTCCCATTTTGCATTTAATTCTCCATAATTTAATCCCACCCCTCTCCCCAACACCCTAGCATTTACTTCTTTTACAACCCCATCTATAAATATATTGTACAAGAATGGTATACAATACCATTCTTGTCTTTATTGTAAACGTTTCGCCATCCAGTGGCTTTATCAATACAAATTCTAGGACATTGTTTGAAGACAGTAGAACTATATACAAAAGATGAGGTTATCAGTCCCTCGGCCTTGGAGTGGTGTGAACAGCACCGAAGTCGTGGAGTTTGTCACTGTCAGACACTGCATCATCATGGAATCTTGATTCTGAGGACCTGTATATAACCTTCACGGCAACGACAGCTACTACTACAACTAACCCATCTCTTTGGGTATGACCTACTTCCACTGGGGAATCCCGCCTTCCAGTGACTATGCTCTCATCTACTACACGTCCTTTTCCACCTGACGTTAGTATATAAGCGTCAGCATCCTTGCCTCTGCTCCACAAACTCCACGACTTCGGTGCTGTTCACACCACTCCAAGGCCGAGGGACTGATAACCTCATCTTTTGTATATAGTTCTACTGTCTTCAAACAATGTCCTAGAATTTATATTGATAAAGCCACTGGATGGCGAAACGTTTACAATAAAGACAAGAATGGTATTGTATACCATTCTTGTACAATATATTTATAGATGGGGTTGTAAAGAAGTAAATGCTAGGGTGTTGGGAGAGAGGGTGGATTAAATTATGGAGAATTAAATGCAAAATGGGAGTTGACACAGTTACTTTTGCTGATGATACTGTGCTTATGGAGATTCTAAAGAAAGTTGCAAAGGTTAGTGGACGAGTTTGGGAGATGTGTAAAGGTAGAAAGTTAAAAGTGAACATAGATAAGATATTAAACAACCATGGTGACATTACACATCCCTGTCTAAGACCTACTTTTACCGGGAAGTAATCTCCCTCTCTCCTACACACCCTAACCTGAGCCTCACTATCCTCATAAAAACTCTTTACAGCCTTCAGTAACTTACTATATATATATATATATATATATATATATATATATATATATATATATATATATATATATATATATATATATATATATATATTATTATATATATATATATATATATATATATATATATAATGCAGTTTTTAATACATGGATGGTATCTACATCGGCGGATGATGGATCGAGCATCCAACAATGCTTGAGTTGAATAAGCCATCACTGGTTGAGCTCATCATGCAAGACAAGAGGGAGGATGCGCTGCGGAGCCGCCCACACCTGGCAACAACTACACTAAGAGTGACTCTGGTGTTGGCAAGAATCTTACGTAATTTAAGTCGTTCGTAATTATAGTCGTATTTCAGGCAAGTTTGCTTCAGTAACTTCACATAATGTGGGGATGATTTAGTGTAATGTGAGAAGTCTGTTTTTAAAATAGCGGAGGTGTATATTTGTGTTTGTCATGAGTGAAGGTAGTATGTCATGAACAGAGATTGTATGTGATGAGCAGAGGTTGAATGTTTGTATATTTGTGTATGTCATGAGTGATGGTAGTATGTATGTTCGTGCGTGTCATTCTCGGAGGTTGTATGTATTATTGTATCGTACACGTATTTAAAGTATGGCATGAACTGAGAGTGCTTCATACAGCAATACAACTGGAAGCTTTGCGTCAGTCACAGTACCACTGGTGCGTCAGTCACAGTACCACTGGTGCGTCAGTCGCAGTACCACTGGTGCGTCAGTCACAGTACCACTGGTGCGTCAGTCACAGTACCACTGGTGCGTCAGTCACATTGCCACTGGTGCGTCAGTCACAGTACCACTGGTGCGTCAGTCACAGTACCACTAATGCGTCAGTCTCAGTACTGCACATGACTGAGCCGGGAGAAGGATGAGCTTCGAGAGACAACTTCCAAGGTTAGTTCCTGATCAACCGGGCGCTGGTACACACGTTGGCGTTCGCGCGGCCTGCACCTGGTTGATCAGGCCTAGTCTGGGAAGGGGCGTTGACCGCTCGGAACACTCTCCGGGTGGACACTGCCTAAACATATGATTTTGAAGAAAGTAACTTTCACATCCAGGGTAAAAAGAAAGGACACCACGCTGCACTATCTTCGCGCATAAATAGACGCTCTTGCCAGTCCTAGGACGCTTACTGTACACAAATAACCCGCACATGGGAGGAAGACTCTTATGACGACGTGAAATGAGCTGGTATCTTCACGTCAACTCATTTCTTGAAGGGAGACGAGACGAAGAGCGAGGTAGGAGGGGGATGATGGGTGAAGCATATAATGGGTGATGGGGTGGGGAGGAGAAAGAGGCTCCAAGACGCAAATATATATAACCAAAATAAAAATAAACATCATCACAAACTAATTATATAATAAATTCCGAGGTTTACCTGTGTAATATTTGCATATATGATAATGTATTAGCCGAGTCCTGAACATACTTCATGTAGGTTGAGACGACTGAGGACCCCTGCTGAGTGACCAGTCTGGGCCCGCGAAGACACACTAACCCTTCCGACGCTGGGAAGGCTGAGGGCCCCCCACTGCAGGAGGAGTCTGAAGGTATGATAGCAGAGCACTCCTGCTGCAGGAGCAGTCTGAGGGTAGGATAGCAGAGCACTCCTGCTGCAGGAGCAGTCTGAGGCTACGACGACACAGGTCTCCGTCTGAGGGAACATCGTCTGTGTTTAGTGGTAAAGGTCAATAATTTCTGATGTTGTGTACTTTGTGACCCATACCTGTTAAGCGCACTTTGTGAATAATAATAATAATGCTTCTCTTAATCGGTTTCTCCTGCCTCTTGATTGGTGCAGATTTGTCATGTTTCGTCTCTCTTGCCCCGTGATTGGTGCAGAATTTTTGTTTCGTCTCTCTCTCGCCTCTTGGTCGAGGTGTATTACGACGCTGGAGATCGATTTTTGCCTCGTGATTGGTGGTCATTTAATGCTGTGAATGTTTGTAATATCGTGATTAGTGAATATTTAATGCTCTCTCTCTCTTATATATATATATATATATATATATATATATATATATATATATATATATATATATATATATATATATATATATATATATATTATATATTAATGCTTGCAACGTCAGTGATTAGTGGACATTAAATGCTGTGATATACGTGCAACGTCGTATTGGTAGATGTTTAATGGCTACGAATCTGCAGCATCGTGATTGGCTGAGATAACTGGGAACGGAGAAAGTGGACTCTGATGAATGAACCATCAAACCATGTACTGGAGGGGAAGGGGGAGAGAAGAAGGAGCAAGGAGGGGGTGTAAAAGGGGAGGGAGGGAAGGAGAGAAAGAGGAGAATTTAAGAAAATCTAACGGTGAGACAAAAAGTGAGAGAGAACAAAGAGACGAATCAGATGAATTCAAAAGTAGAGAGAGAGAGAGAGAGAGAGAGAGAGAGAGAGAGAGAGAGAGAGAGAGCGTGGATGTGCTAAGTGATTGTGGCTAGGTCGTTGTGGATGAAGGTAGCTAGTCAGGGTTGATGAGCTGCGGTCTTGGGCCAGGCTCGTCTGATGCTACCCTGATCAATCTAGTTGTTGCTGCTGGAGGCCCGCTGGCCCACATATCCACCACAGCCTGATTGATTTGGCACCTGGTGAAGATACTTGTCCAGTTTCCTCTTGAAAACTTCTACACTTGTCCCAGCAGTGTTTCTGATATCTTCTGGTAAGATGTTGAATAGTCTGGGACCACGAATGTTGATATAGTGTTCCCTTATTGTCCCCACGGCACCCCTGCTCCTCATTGGGTTTATTTTACACTTCCTCCCATATCTCTCATTCCAGTATGTTGTTATGGCAGTGTGCAGATTTAGGACCAGACCCTCGAGTACTTTTCAGGTAAATATTATCATGTATTCTTTGTCCTCCGCTCCAGTGAGTACATATTTAGGTAGTTGGTTGCAAAGTTTCCCGGTGGGTTGGTGACCACCCAGGGTAAAGTAGTGAGAACAAGAAACAATCCATCAGTGCACCTCACCTGGAAGGAGGGAGTTAGGGGGCGTTGCTTGCATCATTCGCCTGTGTTGATCCATCAGTGCACTTCAGAAGGAGGGAGGGAAGGAAGGAAGGAGAGGCCGTTCCTTGCAACATTAACTTGTGTTTCACCCCAGAAAGTGACCCCCGTCAGTGCTGCCTCCGTCAGTACGGACACCCTCCACCCCCGTGCACCGACCCCGCCCTTATGTCATACCCCGTTCACTCCCGACACCGGATGGCCACTCTCTGGTGTTACGTGAGGCCGATAACGAAATTATAGCGTAAACAAACATAGCCATGACATACATACACACACACACACACACACACACACGAGGCGGGGCCAGGAGCTGAGAATCGACCCCTGCAACCACAAATAGGTGAGTACACACACACACCAATTACAGAGACGAATATACTGGATTATTATAATCAAAAGTAAGCGCTAACTAATAATAATAATAATAATAATAATAATAATATCTTGTATACTGAAACTATTTTCTCTAAATCTTTGTGTCCAACAGTGACGCGATATTCATTTCGTTTAGCTACGAGTCCTGTTAAAGATACGAGCGTGGCGCGATGAGTCCTGCAGGACTCGTAGCGTAGCAAGCTGTGTAGGAGCATAACTGTAAATGCTCCACGATTTGTATCTATACTGTATAACCAGGCATTGTAATGGGATAATAACCCAGGATAACCCAAGATCATTAACCTCGAAGAGTTAATTATCCAAGGATAACTACTCAAGATTATTATCCCGCAGGGGAATAATGTAGTCTTAAATGATCTTTGTGTGTGTAGACAGATGCTTCAGAGAACCGACAAGTTCATAAATTAGACACATGAGCAACACCTGGGTATCTTTATTGTGGAACGTTTCGCCACACAGTGGCTTCATCAGTCCACTGTGTGGCGAAACGTTTCCACAATAAAGATACCCAAGTTTTGCACATGTGTCTAATCTACATGATTCTTGTCTTGCATTCCGGAAGGCGGTTCTCAAGTTCACCAGCCTCGACACGACGCTAATGTTATGCGGTTAATGATCCCGTATGTTATGTGGTTTGAGAAGGACGTGCCCAGTATGGGCCAGTAGGCCTGCTGCAGTGTTCCTCCTTTCTTATGTTTTTATGAGTGTTAAAAGTTACAATAAAGGTTCCCATATGTTGCATAAAAGTTTCATTCCTCACCCAGCACAGGACCAGGAGCTACAGCTCCTCCCAGCGCAAATCTCAGGACCATGGACACTACATAAGAAACACCTAGGAGCCACGAGGGTCACGTTTTTGTTACTGGGACTAGACAAGGTGTGTGGAAGGGGCTTACGAACGACAGAGATTTAGGTAACACGGAGAGACACGTTCGTATCCTCTTTGTGGACCTCAAAGCCGGCAGCAAGCTTTCCCACCTGAAGCTTAAGCTCTTGCAGCTTCTTAGGGAGGACTACTAGGTGGTGGTGGTGGTGGTAGTAGTGGTAGTGGCAGTGGTAGTGGCAGTAGTGGTGGTGGTACTAGTGGCAGTGGCAGTGGTGGTGGTAGTGGTAGTAGTGGTAGCGGTGAACATAATGCAGATGAAGGATTTAGACACATGTGCAACATCTGGGTATCTTTATTTGTAGACGTTTCGCCCTCCAGTGGCTTTATCAATACAAGGACATAATGTGAAGACTGTTGAACTATATACTGTACAAAAGATGAGGTAATCAGTCCCTCAGCCTTGGAGTTGGCGAAGAGCACCGTAGTCATGAAGACTACGGTGCTCTTCACACACAAGTAACTCCCACGCCCACACTACAGGTAACTCCCACGCCCACACTACCACGTGTTATTTCCTCACCTCTAACCCTCGCCTGCTTGCAGATCAGACACACCTGTATCCTGACTGCTGATCCCTACTGAGTATACTTTCTACATGTACATAATGAATATTAATGCTGAATATACCTACTTAACATACCTGCTGAATGTGCCCACTGAATATACCTGCTGCATATATCTCGTAAGTATACCTGCTGAATGTGTCTTAGGAGTATACCAGGACTGATTACAACGTCAAGGGAGATATTTCCCATTTAACGAGCATTTAAAAATATAAAATGTGAAGACGGGATTCAGAGTATTTGGTCAAAAAGTGCAAAAAAACAAAATGGACAAATGAACCAACATGATGAACTCGTTAACCAGGTTGGCAAACACGTTAACCACCTTGATGAACAGATACGCCGGAACTAACAGTCACTGAAGACAGCCAGTAGATCTTTCTGTTGTATCGACGATGGAAAAATTGTCTTCGGGAAAAAAACAAAACACGATCATTTTTCACAGATCACAGAGGTAAACCAGAGATCAGACATGACCTTAAGACGAGCGAGGCTTTCATCTCTGCTGACGATAAATGATGACCCCCCAGGAAGACTGGGGCGAGATCTGCAGCACCCCCAGAAAGACTAGGCCGGGACCCCCAGCTGAGACGCTGACCGGCCATTCCCCAAATACAGATTTCGCCATTTGTGTTCCCATCCTGACGACATGTTTGGCGATAACGCATCAAGACTTCCCTCCCGTCTGCATCCTCGGGTCCTAAGATTAGATCCTGCTGGTGAGGACCTGCCTGAGGTAGCAGGAGTGTGTGGGACGAGGATCTGCCTGAGGTAGCAGGAGCTGAGTGGGACGAAGACCTGCTTGAAGCAGCGGGAGCTGAGTGGGACAAACACCTGAATGAAGCCCTGGAGCTGAGTGGGACAAACACCTGACTGAAGCCCTGGAGCTAAGTGGGACAAGCACCTGACTGAAGCGCTGGAGCTGAGTGGGACAAGCACCTGACTGAAGCAGCAGGAGCTGATTGGCACAAGAACTGACTGAAACGCAGAAGCTGAGTGGGACGAGTAGCATGAGAGGGGGTGGAGTGGGGTGTCTGTCACATCACGTGTGTCTCCCTCCAAGACATTATACCACACACTATGTTTTTTATCATTATTATTGTCAAATTCTTTGTAAAAAGTCCCATAAACGTGTTGCAATTATCTAATTTCTTTATTTTTATTATTTCTTTCCTAATGTAAGATAATAGACAGTGGCCGTATATACAAGCCAGGACTATCAAGCAGGGATTACTACAGCCTATATAACAGGAGGCCGTATATACAAGCCAGGGGGCCCTATATACAAGCCAGGGGTCATATATGCAATTCAGGGACCCTGTATACATGCCAAGGGCCGTATATACAAGCCGGAGGCCCTATATAAAAGTCAGAGGGCTCTATATACAAGCCAAGGAGCTCTATATACAAGCCAGGGGGAAGGGCAATATCCAAGCCAAGTGCCCTCGAGACACACACACACACACCAGTTTCAGGGGCCCCTGAAACTCACGCCGGGGTCCCCAAATCTCTGTGTGGTTGGCTGACCATACAAGGCGTGCTTGGCTCTCCCTCCTACAGTATTTATTGCACGTCAGGTTCGTGCACCGTGAGTTAGCGCAGTTCGTGACCACAGTGTGCACATCCAGTGGTGATTGTGTGCACACTCAGTAGTGGTTCCGCACACAAAATCCCCTACCACCCCTTGGGTGCGTGTGCACCCCCTCCTCCCGTTCGTGCACACTCATCAGTCTCCGTACACAGCTTCACGTGTTCGCACACAACCTCTCGTGCACACCCATCAGACCTCCGTGCACGGAGCCTATTACAACGTGCACGCTAATTCATGCTCAGCACACCCTCCCTGCAACCACCACTTGCTTTCCTCTGCAATTTAGTCTTATTTCAAGACCAACAATCATCCTCTTATTTTAAGGTTCATTATTGCAAATAGCTAACACACACGTGTATTTTATAATATATATATATATATATATATATATATATATATGGGTAAAAAACTAGCAAGAACTCATTTAAAATTAATTCCTTTCTAAAATTTCCTTTTATACATTTAGAGATATATTTTCCATTTGTTAATATGAAAATTAATGATTTTGTACCAAAAAAACCTTAGGAAACTTATCTAACCTTATTATAACAAGCGCAATTTTATTTAGCCTAATCCAACTAAATATATTTTAGATAAGTTTACAATAATTTAATAAACACAATGAAATATATTTTTTTGTTATGTTCAGAATGATTTTTGCGAAATTATTGCATAAAAATTTCACTTGCCTTATTCGGCAAGAAGAGTGTTGCTATTTAAACCAAAATAGCAAGTTTTACCAATTCGGCACGACATATATATATATATATATATATATATATATATATATATATATATATATATATACACTTGCGTTTAAATGAAAAACGGCAAATAATTAAGAATAACATTAATAATATTATTATTAACGCTAGTAATGGCAACCACAACAACCAATTATTTTTACCACCTGCTTATCAGTCAAGGCATAACTTGCCAGGACTGGAAGCCTCTGGTGATCTTACGCGATCACGTTATCTCTAAGCAAGATTATTCTGCAGATTAAAAAGCCTTAAGGCATGCCCAAGATAAGCGGCCGCCCCGGGATCACACCTTTCCCATGAGAAAACAGCTGTCGAACAGATCCCAGTCCATAACAGATGATAGGCTAATATGGCGACACCCACCGCCGTCTGTGAGCGATTATGACCCTTAGGCAGCCGTTCGGCGAAGGTCAAAGTCTCGTCATATTTAACGTCTTCAGAATAAAAAAAAAAAAAAAGAGGCAGCTGGTCTTATCACGCTTTCAGGGCTGAGATTTACGTTTATTTGTGAGCTTTGGGGATGAATTATGAATAAAAGGAGCAGCTCTGTGGAATGAAATTAAAGAAAATGATGCAGGAAATTAGGAAGGTTGAGAAAATGTGGGGAGAATAAATAGAGGTGACGGGAGTGAGAAGGCACGGATACAAGAGATGTCACGACCCACAACAACGGACGCTAGGGGTTACGGGACTCTGCACGGAGCACGGGCAGGAGCACGAGACCCTCCACAGAGCACGGGACCCTGCACGGAGCACCAACATGGGAAACAAAGTAGCATGAAAACTAGTGAAGGGGAGGGGGAGGCAGGGAATGTCAGTACAAGTAAACTAGCAGAAGAGGGCTACCAGGATAACAGGAGACGAGTAAATGGGTAACTACGTAGCAGAAGTGGAAGGACGAGTGAGGTCTTGTGGGTACTAGGAAGGAACTAGTAGTGACTGAATTCTATGGGAACTGGAAGAGGAAAAAATGGCGCTGTGGTAACTAAGAATGGACTACCTGGAGTATACCCGGAGGGTGTTCCGGGGGTCAACGCCCCCGCGGCCCAGTCCTTGACCAGGCCTCGAACCGAAATTTATGGAAACCTGTATCATCTTAGCTATAGATGAAGCAGCAATAGAAGAACTAGGTGCAATGACGTCCAAAGGGAAGGAAGAAGGATGGGAGAGAACAGAGATGAACCGTGATCAAGGAATAAGGAAGAAAAAGACCAGGATACTTTATTCCCGTTGTGATCGCACGTTCAGGAGAGGAAGGAGTCTGGGAAGGTAACAGGGCGGGCAAGGTCGAGATAATAATGCAACGAAGACCTAAACTACGAAAATTCGGGAAGACGCAAGAGAAGACAGTAGAAATTATACTTTTCTTTACCTGGTTCAGAAGAAAAAAAAACATGTCGAGGAATGTTTGTAAACAAAACCACAAAATTGGAGAGTAAAAAATCAGGTTTTCACACACGCACAAGTGCTCATAGTAGTGGTTATCACATATGACATACAGAAGGTTCCAGGTTCGAGCCCTGGTGAGCACAGATAATTTTAAGAGGTACGATAAGGCTCTTGGAGCCTTATCGTACTTAGTTGGAGGGCTACACGTTTACCAAGGCAAAAGACCAGTATTAATATTATTATTATATTATTATTATTATCATCATAACTAAGTGTGGTAGGGTGACAAACATTGTAAGTGTCTGATGGAAGACATACTCCTGTGGGTTACTCACTGTCTACAAATTAAAATACAAACGAGGAAAAAAAAAAAGATCGACTGGGTTTGGGAGAAGAACGTTGACAATGAGGCTACGAGGAAGGTGAAGTTAAGCGAGATTCACTGACTGACCTGCTGGAAGGTGGTTATATGCTGCTCCCAAGATTATGACATCGCTGGAGTTTGTTTTCTTAAGAGGAAGAGTGTTGTAGAAATGTGTACCCCTGTGCGTTGGTCGGCCAAGCGGAACACACGCACGAACACGCACGTGCCTTAGCGCACGTACATGGACGGAACCTGACGCACTGATTCTTCCACGCCTCACCTGACCCTTAATACTGATGTCTACTTATCTGAATCGTCAGAATATTTTTTAGACACGTTGACGACATAAAACCCAGTGATGGAGCGTCCTTCTTATCCTCAGCAACACACACAATTAAGTACGATCCTAAACCTTGGTATTGAATTTATATATATATATATATATATATATATATATATATATATATATATATATATTATATATATATATATATATATATTAAGTAAAAGGACACAATTGCAACTAATGTGACATTTTATTGTGGCAACGTTTCGCTCTCCAGGAGCTTTCTCAAGCCGTTACAAGCGATATATGGACACAGTTGGTATATATATACTGTCAAGGTGAGGTGAAAAACTAGTGGTGTTAGAAGTAGTAGTGATATAAGTAGTATTAGTAGTAGTAGTAGAAGTAATACAATAAGGTAGAACAATCAATATGCACATGAGTAAAAGGTGATAAAACAAATACTTGGGTAGTATAACAATAGGTTAGACAAATATTTCTGCTGGAGGTTGAAATATAGAAGGCCAGTAGGAGTGTTCCACATCTACGATGTGCTAAATAAGCAGGAGAGACTATGTGATGGTAAGGTTTACTGTTTTCAGGAGGATTCTTGCTAAGACTTCAGAGATGGTGAAGCTGCCTTTGTTTTGTTTAATTGTGTTAGAAACAGAGATAAGTGCTGATTCAAGGCATTTTCGTCTACGGAAATTAGTTTCTTTGATTACTAGTCGGGCGTCTTTGAATTTCATGAGATGATTGTTGGAATTTCGGTGTTGTACGCAGGCGTTGTTCAGGTTATCGTTTCTGCATGCATTCATGTGTTCATTGATGCGTGTCTCGAGGTTTCTTGCTGTTTCTCCTACATATTCTGTCGCAGCCTCCACAGGGTATAGTGTAGACCCCTGCGTTGACTGGTTCATGGTGCTTGGATTTAGTCCTGGTTAGATCCTTAATAGAAGTACTGGAAGCGATGGCGACTCTAGTGTTAGCTTGTGCAAATACTTTAGAAATGTTGGATGCAACCTTGCTGTTGGGAAGAATTATAACTTTGTTTGGAGTGGAGTTGACGCGTGGAGAATTAATGATCTGAAGAGCTCTTTTCTTGCAATCTTTGATGAAAAAGGAAGGAAAATGTAAATCAGTGATGGTTTGGTGAATGTATGTACATTCCTCGTCAAGAAACTCAGGACTACAAATTCGGTAAGCTCTTAGGAAGAATCCGATGATGATACCTCTTTGGTCTTAGTATCTTGACTGGAATAGAAGTGTGTGAGGTCATTTATATATATATATATATATATATATATATATATATATATATATATATATATATATATATATACTAATCACCCACAAATCTAAACCACTGGCCTTTACTAGAAAGCTAACTAATATTTATGTACACACAAACGTAAATGCACACACACACACACACACACACCCCGGTGGCCTGATGGCTAAAGCTCTCGCCTGATGCACGGAGGGCCCGGGTTCAATTCCCGGCGGGGCGGAAACATTTCGAAGTGTTTCCTTACACACACACATACATACAACAGGCCTAGTGTCAAATCGACATGTGCCTAGGACAAAATGGTAACTAACACACACACACACACACAAAGATGTATGCCTCTATTTGCAGGTTATTTATGGCAGCGTCTACGAGACGAAGAGTAAACCCAGCAAGTGGTAAGTTAAGAGGCAGGGCCAGGAACTGAAACTCAACCTACCTACACAAGTGTGCCACATTTGATGGTCAAATGTGTGATGATGGCCGCACGGTTTTGTTTACACTGTGCAGTGTGGAACCTACATAAAAGTAAATTCATAATTTCACGTGAGGGCGGCATCCATTTTCTAGAAGGACCACCTGCGGCCCTCGGGCTGCGGGTTGGGGACCCCTGGTGTAGTGCACTGCTCACTCACGCTCCCTTATATCCTCTGCTAAGTGACTTATATACACCGTGCTGTTATCAACGTACATCAAAAGCTAAATCTGACCCATGGCGATTCAGTTTGGTTTGAAGTATTTTCTGACAAACCTCAATTTTTAGCTAAAATATGCATATATGCTACTTGAAAAAAATATAATTTTATTTACTTTTGCCATAAAATGCAATTGTTGCATCAGTCTCGGTGAAGCCAACTGATATAACTACCTTCATGCAACATGGCACAGTGATGACGATAACTTCATTAAACACAACCTGAAGCCTTTAACGAAACTAAAGAAATGAGTAACTTTTCTCTCGTGGGAAGGGCTCTTGATCAAAGGAATTACAGCTACCCTTTTTTTCCTCGACCCAAAAAAATTATTACGTTTCATTCCACAGGCGCTGTGAGCCCCTACGATTTTAGCGTTCCTCATAATTATAATATAAATAACTACAACATAACTTATTTCGAATATTGAAAAAAACAAAATGTGCTTCGCTACCTAAGGGACTTAAAAGGCACGTAAGTTCCCCCGTCTTTTAATAATATGTTCATTTTTCCACTATAATCTATCTTGTCCATAATTACTATCGCATTTGCTTTGTCTGTTTCGTAAGGTGAAGTCCAGGATCTTTCTTTAATTGTATTGCAATACAATTGTCATCAAAGATTTGTTAAGTTAGGCCATGAATTAAGGAAAGATCCTGAACTTCACCTTACGAAACAGACAAAGCAAATGCGATAGTAATTATGGACAAGGTAGATTATAGTGGAAAAATAGCATGTTATTATAAGAGGCAACTTACGTGCCTCTAAGAAGTCTGGTTCAGCGTGTTGGATGGATGTCCGCGATGAAGCTGTGTTGTCATGACGCAATGTTGACTATAATGAACACTTGTCAATGCTCAATAACCCACATGGAGGCAGAAACACTGGAGGTTGATTGATCTGTAAATTTCGTTCACCCTTCTGAGATCCTCTTCAGCAGAGTATAATGTTGAGTATGATGCTGAATAGATCTCGCGTCTCTAACTCTTGAGCTCAGAGGACCGAGCAGAGAGACATCCTGAGCCTGATCCGATCTGGTTGGACTTGTCATGTCAATGGACAGATGTGGGTGGCCCTACTGTTACCGTACAAGGCTAAAGTTCTCACCGTTCCCCATCTGCCTCAAGTTGGCGGACAGCCATCAAGACAGCTATTATCCCACATGATGGGTAACCACCAGTAGTATTACTCTGACTGTGACCTCCTCAAGGACTTCACTATCAGCTGATCATTAATTCCATGATGGACTCGTATCTGGAACTGGTTCTTACAAGTCCACTGATCAATCATAGGTGGCTCACAGCTGGTTCCAACTTCACAGGTTTCCCTACATGTATTTTTGCTTAATACTAAATAATGTATAACCTCTACGGATCATACAGCGAGAGATAAAGAAAAATAAATAGAGGGGAAATTTAACTAGAAGTGACAGTGTAGCAGGAAAAGGACATGATGAATACATATGAGATGAGAGAAGTCAAGACAGTAGAGGAGACTGATTGCTTGATAATTATACTGAGTTGCTGCATCTGTTAGGAGGAGGAGAGGGAAATTACTGGCGCATACAAGTATATGGTGGTAATTGTAATGATAACAGTTGTGATGACATTGGAGGTGGTAGTAGTCTTGGTGGTAAGAGTAGAGAGGACGATACTGCAAGAGGTAGTAGTAATATAGTGGTGGTGTTGGCGGGAGTGATAGTGGTTGTAGTGATGGTAATGGTAGCGGCTGTAGTAATAACTGTGGTGAAGGTGGTGATGGGGATGATAGTGGAGGATTCAGGAGCACCTGAGACCACACGTTTCATACTGACAGTTCACGACCCCAGTGAAAATAAGTTACTGACTTTTCTGGGGGTTATCCTAGGTAATTTACACTATATATGATAATTGTACTTAAGTGTACCTGTGTCCAAATAAACTTACTCAGGACCCACAGCTCAGTTACCCAAGTCCCTCTTCTCCTCACTCCTACTCAGCCACTTTCTCTCTCTCTCTCTTTCTCTCTCTCTCTCGTAGTCCCATTCCTTCAAACTCATCACTGGATATCCCCCTCCCACCTCTGCACATTCCTCAGGTGGTGTTTGACATCAATGTCATTCTGGCACTCGAAGTCCCAGATTACATTACGAGCCAAGCGGAGCTTCAGGAGGGGAGTGATAGAGACGCAATAGATACATAATGTTGAGTGGGTAACATGAGACTACACAGGGGAATATTGGCAGGCTCGACGCTGGCTTAGCAGTAATTACACACACACTGAAGACTAGTGTTTGTGTGGATGGACACCACGCCTGGTGGGGGGGCATTAAAAATACTGTGAGCGATATTTCGTAAGTAAAATATGTAGTGAGCCTAAGGACTACTTTCTTGGACACCTTTGAGAGTTTAGAGCTTTGTTTTGATTATATTAATAATAATAACAATAATAATAATGCTTTCTTGGATAATTTGTTCTCGATTACCTACTTCTTGATAACTCACTTCTTGGTTACTAACGTCTCGATATATAGTTAGACTAACCTATGTGATGTGCGAAAGTATAATTGAAAATGAGATACCAGAAATATCGAACAGGCATCCTAAATTTGCCTGCTACAGAAAAGCAACTGTTTATGAGCAATATACACACAAATTTACTCCTTTTCCTTTACCATTTGTTCCTTGTTTGTGTGGTGCATATTCTCTTGCGCGGCCGTCCACAGGGTGACTATTGGATGCACAATAAACTAGCCACTTAGGCA